>SZWC01012193.1:12450-25389 GCA_023375785.1 Penium margaritaceum | reverse complement strand
TGTAGCGGGAGGGCCAGTTCGGCCCTCCCACCTCGCGATAGCGAGGGGGTGGCTGCAAGCCACCCCTCGCTATCGCGAGGGCTGGCCGGTGGCCAGCCACCCGCTGGCTACCGGCCGGCCGGCGGCCGACCGGTTGGGTGGCCGGCGGCCGGTCAAGTGGCCGGCCGGCCACCCGCCGGCGAGCCATCGGCCGCCGATCGAGCTGGTGGCTCGATCGGCGGCCAAGAGGCCACGAGGGCCTCGAGGGCGAGGCCTCGTGGCCTCGTGCCCTCGCCCCCCCTCGCCCTCCTTGCAAACGAGCAAGAGAGGACGAGGGATAGGGGGAGCGAGGGTGAGGCAAAATCTACTGGCGCGAAATCGCCAGCGTGCCTCGCACGCGACGATTTCGCGCCAGAACGACAAAACAAAACTCGAAGTTCGTTTACGACGAACTTCGACGTAAAACAAACGGAATAACTCGTGCGAACACACGAGTTCGAGGTAAAAACCCCCGGTTTGGGTCCCAAAACCAGGGGTTAGGTAAAAACGGAAATGGGCCTCCGGAGACTCGAAATATTCGAGTCTCCCTGCTCTGGGTCGTTGATGACGATTGCCCCTCAGTCTTGCGAAGGGGGTAAACCCCTGACGCGGACTGAGAACGCCATTCTGCGAACTCCGACGACGACTTCAGAGCAGGAGCTGGAGATCCGGCCCGTTACACACCCTTATTCATCAGAAAATGAACAATATACCGTCACATTACGTGTTCCAACTTTTCGAGGGGTATATGGGGCTTATTGTCTAGGGGTAGGGGCAAACGAGGCTTATCGTGCTGGCGGAGGGGTGGATCGGGCTTATCGTTCTGACACAGGGACAGATGCGGCTTATCGTTCCAACAGAGGGGCGGATGGGGCTTATTGTTCCGACGGAGGGGCGGATGGGGCTTCTTCTGCAAAACTAGGGGAGTATAGTCACTCCGCCCTTTTTTTTATTGCGGGGTCCTGCTGGCCCCTATGGTAGGGGGGCCCAGCCTGTTCCCTTTCGATGCATGGGATGTTTTGGAGCCCCCAGTCAAACCCCCGGCAAACCTTTCTGAGCATGTGGCGTCAACATAGCATGTTGATTTGGATGTAGCGTGTTTTTTGCATGCTCGCTGGATGTAATGTTAATAAAGCGGGCGAATGCTCCGATTTTGGATATGGCATGATTAATGTGCAAAACATGGATAAAGATGTAGTTGTCGAGAGTTATGTGGATATATGGTAACTACTCTAATGTATATTTCACTCCCTTGATATTTCCCAGGTTCACCCCTTCCCCGTTGTCGAGGGGTTTTTGGAAGTATTGAGGTTGAAGTCATGAGAGAACAAGGTTCCAATGTTGCACTTAGGTGTAGAGGGTTACGTAGTACCCTATGCAAATTTGGTTAAAAGGGGAAATCAGAAAGTTGTGAATGTAACTCAAGGGAAAAAATCATTCAATAACTCCAACATTCTATCTTGATTTTAATTTGAACTTGTTTTGTTACGAGCCTATTGAATCTTTGACTTCCTTTCAAAGTACTTCCAAATTTGATTATCTCTCAAAAACATCTTGTCAAATTTTATTTTCAAAACAACATTTCAAATCAAATATACGTACAAATCTGGACTCATTGTTCCATATGGAAATTTTTCATGAAATACTCTTCACACAATCAGTGTACCCATACGTGTGTTCATGTGTGTATACATTCTCATGCATCCATCTATGACTTTCTAGAAGTATAATAATACTCAAGAGTATTAAATGTACTCATTGTATGTGATATTTTGTTCATATACTTATGATTCGACTATCTTATGTCAATGATCCGTTGTGACTTTGTCAATGACCACAAATTGTGATTTCAGTATAGCTAATACTTTGTGTTACATAATTATTGATGTTCTTTCATCTTTCTTCATATTTCAACCTTCTTTAGCACATAGATTCAACATTTTAGATTTTGGTAAATTGTAAGGATAAAATTACGCGAGGTGCCTGTTTAGACCCTAGCTGTGATTCAGAGTCACGCCCGCTGTTCTTCTCTAGTCGCGAAGCTCGAAATAATCCTAGTGTTACGAAGAGACCTGTGGTCGAGGCGCCATACTGTCGGATGCCTCATGCAACCTGTAAAACGCTATGGCGACAGGAAACAATTAAAGAAAAACCATGTTGACCTACCATCGAGGCAAACAGTCACAATCTGATTGTCTTACCATGCATCCGCCTAACACATATAGGATCACCGATTGGAGCGACTGGACGTTCAATACTCCCTATGTTTCCATCGCACGGCTGAGAACTTACCATCGGCAAGCCCATTGGGGTAATGCGGACACGAAGGAGTACATTTTTGGCTGCTAAGTCGAACTGAAGGATCCTAGACCCTATTCAGCAACGTTATGCTCTCTTAGGACTCGTTATTCACTTTTATTAGGTCACCGTTCGGTGCATGGGATACATAACTTTGAGGGTAGCATTTTTCGATATAGATACGATTAGAACGCGACATATTATAGATATCAGGTTCGGAAGTGGGCATTTACAATGTATGCGCTTACGAATCAGGTCACTGCCTTCATCAAGATCTCTGCTCGACAGTCGTTTTAGGTGCGGGTCACAGACACAACAGCTCGGATATATTTGCCCAAATTGTAGTATAAAGCCAGGTATGTATCTTCAGCTATCTTGAAGTGTCTACAAGTTGGTTCCTTGGCAATTCATGTTGCGTCTGGAGATTGATTTGGTCCTGTGAGCTCGTCTCGTTGACTCGTCCGGAGGGTGTGAGATAATCATATTTATTCTGTCTTAAACATTCAATCTTGTAGAATATTCTTGGTTTATTTTTTATGTTTCATGGAGACACAGAGTAACAAGCACAGATTGGAGGTTGGCGGACGTCGCAAGAACAAGTCCATGAACCGATTGCGATAGGTTGCTTTGCAACGCAATTTTTTTTCTAGAAAATTGTGTCTGGGTCTCGACGCTCTGCTCTTGGGGTCCAATATGTAAATCAAAACGTTGGCTAGTTGGTTCACACATTTTTTCCATCGCCCTTTTTTCCGGTTGGGACAGCCATGGGCCCCATCAGTCTGTGTGCCTCACGGACAATCCGCTACATGACCAGGATAGGGTTACTATCCAACCCAAAAATACCCACTCGCTGAGTTTACGGATTCGTGTACGTGAGGGACGTAACAGCAAATTACGGCGTTGAACTGGCGACTTTGATTTTGATTTTGATTCTATAGCTGGACGTAGGAGGCGACACGGCCAGCAGATTGGCGAGCGCTCGCAACTGTTTGCGATTGCGCCTTTTCGGTTTTCTATAATCAAGTGTCGAATCAACCCTCTATCGCTAATTCTTCATCGTCTGTAGGCCAACTGCGCCTACATGGCAGGTCTCCCAACGTCTGGGTAACGTCCTATTTGTGGGTTTTGCTTGAATCAGAAGAAGTTGTCGTGATGAGGACGTTAACGCTAAAAATGAGAAAAAAAACCGGTTTCAGTTGAAACGTAACCGAATCGACGATGAGAACCCCACAAAGCCATCGAATTCAACACTACGATATCTGAAGGACTTTCGCTACATCAGATTACCACCCGTCCAACCGCGCATTAATGCGCGTGGCGGCTACCAACTACCAGGATTGATGTGCGTGACGGCTACCAACTACCGGTAAAATGAGGATGCATCGTCGTCATCTTCGGATGAGAACAACCCGCGAAAATTTTGGAGGGACTTCGATCCCGCGATTTCGAAGCTGACTCCGGTCTTCCAAAAACCAACAAAAAAAATGAAAAATCGAGCGCGAAAGTACTCAAACCCTAGAATCAAAATGAAAATCAAAGCCGTCACTTTAGCGCTTACATGGGTTTTGAACGGCGGAGTGACTACACAACCACATAATTCCAGATATCTATCGTGGCATCCACATTTCGCACATTGACAACACCATATCCATTTTTGGATCTCCCCGCTTCTTTATCAATGCCATATCCAGCAAGCATGCAAAAAAAAAGCTATATCCAAATGTACACGCTATGTCAACGCCGCATTGTAGGACACCCTGCTGGACTGGATGAATGCAGCAAGAGGGTGCTAGAGCCAAGAGAGGCAGGAAGATGACATGAGTACTTGACGGGAGTTTTCAAAATCTGGAACAAGGAAAGGGAGTCACAGCCGTGCGAGCTATTAGGTGACGGGCAGCGAGCGAGCGAGAAGCGAGCTCGCTCTCGCTCGCTACCCTTGAGCTGTGGGTGATCAAACCAGCTATCCACAATGAAAAACAACTCCTACAAGCCTGTCAAGATCTCAAGATAGAACAAGCAGTGGGTGTGCACCCAGCTCGGCAAGCAACAGCACCAAGCGTGAGCCTTCGACACGTGAGAATCAAGATGTGGTTTATGTCCACATAAATTCAGGCGTGTGTAGTCGTGCAGCCAGATCACCACGGTGAGGTCGTCGGAGGAGCCGTCTCTCTCCGGTCAGTCATCTGCATCAGTGAGGTGAGGGTGCAACGAGGCCAGAGGTCACTACGTGGTACTGTCACACACATCAACACTCCCCCATGACCCACGGCCGACACGAACTCAGGCACTCACAACACGACACAGACTTCACAAGACGTGACACGAGACTGAACTGTACACAAGCATTAGCATGACACATCAGCCAGGAGCGTCACGGGAACATAGCAACCCAACGGAGTGAACTGCAGTCTTGAACGCATTGCTGCTTAGTGCCTTCATGAGGAAGTCAGCTCACTGTTGTCGGGTGTGAACCCAGACAATCTAGACATCGCCTGCAGCTGCACGCTCACGTACAAAATGATGTTCCACATTGATATGCTTCGTGCGAGTGTGATGCATTCCATCATGCTCAGCAATGGCTTTCGTGGTTTGATTGTCACAGCGCAAAGTGATGCAGCGAATGGGAACACACAACTACTGCAACAAGTGACACATCCAAACACTCTCACAGGTGCCTGCACCAAGTGCGACATATTCGGCCTCACTAGAGCTGCGTGCGACACAGCCTTGCTTGCCACTTTTCCACGAGACGGCCGTCCCACCGACAAGAAAGACATAGCCAGTGCGACTGCGAGCATCTGCATCATGTGCCCAGTCATTGTCAGTGAAGCCATCAACGATTATTGACGGCTATGCCCAGTAGTAGAGGCCCACTTGCGCAGTGGAAAGTGCATACCTGACGACGCGCAACGCTGCCTCCATATGCATACCATATAGATCTCCTCATCCAATCGTCCATGCAAGAGGGCATTGTTCACGTCCATTTGCTCGAGCTCCCAATCATGGTGTGTTACGAGACTTAAGAGGGCGCGAGTCGTGGTGTATCGTCCGACAGAGGCGAATGTCTTGTCGAAGTCAACCCCAGGGACTTGGGAGAACCCCTTGGCGGTGAGACAAAGTCAACCACGTGCCTTGTACTTGTCAAGAGCACCGTTGGGTTTGTACTTCCAACGGAAGACCCACCGGGCGTCGATGGCCTTACGGCCGGGCGGTAGATCCACCAGCTCATAGACAGCATGGTCGTCTAGGGCTCTGAGCTCGTCTCGCATCGCAGCCTCCCATTGTCGTGCGTCTGGTGCCATGTGTGCCTGTCCCACCGTGGTCGGATCAGGCGATGTGGATGTAGAGGCAGCTGTTGCGTGGCACTCAGTGATGCTGCCAAGAATGGCAGCATCAAGCGCGCGCTCATGTTCCGTCCAGAGTAGTGTGTAGCCGAGGACTGAGCTAGGGTGGACAACCCCTGTCGCCAAGCCCAAGGCATCCATGCCGGTTGGAAAGGCTGGGGTCTGCGCAGGTTGGGACTGAGGGCGGACGATGGGCACACAGACACTGGAGGAGCGCGTCGGAAGGGTGCGAAGACGCCCACCACGGACAAATAGAGAGACCGGTGCGACAGGCGATGGCCGGGGAGGATCTCCGGACGACGGCGAAGCAAGTTTGGAACGAGTGGGCACGTCAGTGGGCGGACTGGATGGGGTCATAGAGGAGTGTGCAGGGGACACGGACACTGATGGGACAGGTGAGGATACATCAGAAGATGTCGGAGCGCTAGATGAGTCCGATGACACAAACGACAGGGACCCTAAGGACGGCGTGGACACGGTGCCGGGCACCGTTGAATGCTCAGAGGGTGAAGGCTGCTGGGGAGACGCAACAACAGGGACCATAGGGACAACTTCCCCCCGCAACCGACAGAGCGGTAGAACGGGGTCAGCGGCGGAGGGACGACGAAGGTCACGGAGAAAAGTGGACTCGAAGAACAAGGCATCACGGGACTCAACGACACGCTGGCGCTCAGCGTCCCATAAGCGCCACGCCTTGGACTGCGCAGAAACACCCAGGAAGGGACAGAGGCGACCGCGCGGGGAGAGCTTCCCATCGCGGAGATCCTCAGGTAGCCAGACAGACGCAACGCAGCCCCAAACGCATGCAAGGCGAAGGTCAGCGCGCGTGCCATACCAGCGTTCAAACGGAGTGACAGTGCGAGGGAGAGGACCGTGGGGAACACGGTTCCAGACCCAGGTCATGTAACTCATGGCCTCAAAGGCAAACAAGGGGGAGAGGTCAGACTCGGACAAGAGGGTGGGAACACCATCAGCAAGCGTCCGATTCCAACGCTCAGAGACCCCGTTTTGTTGGGGTGTGTAGGGAGCAGAGGTCTCCAGACACACCCCTTTGGATTCAAGGAGCCGGGCGGTGGGTCCGAGAAACTCACCGCCCCGGTCACTGCGAAAAACCCGCAGCGAGCGCTGACACGCGCGTTCAGCTTGCGCCAGCCAGGACTCAATGACAGCACAGACATCGCTCTTCTGACAAAGAGCGAAGACCCAACAAAAACGGGAGAAATCATTAGTAAGGCAAAGGACGAACCGACCGGCACGCCCAAGGAAATCATGAGGGAGGGGACCCATGATGTCCGCGTGTACGAGGTCAAGGGGGTGGGAGGTCTGGGAATCAGACGAGGCAAATGGAGAGCGATGCATTTTGCCTTGGGCATAGTCAAGACAGTAAGAGGGACATGGTGAAGGAAAGGTGGAAGGAGTGAAACCGACAGCGGGCTGGAGCTTAAGCATGCTAGGAATGGCGTTAGTGTGCACGTGACCAAGACGGCGATGCAAGAGCTGAACAGCATCAGGGGAGAGAGAGGGTGCGACATGGACGAGGGAGGACCTAACAGAGGCGACAGAGGGGGCAAGAAGAGGAACACGGTAAAGTTTGTCACACTTGATACCGCGCAAGACAACACGATCGGACGGACGAAGACGGACCGTGCCAACACCCTGACTGGTCGAGAAATCCATGCCTTGATCATCAAGGGAAGGCACTGACCGCAAGCTGAGCTCCAAAGACGGCACATACAAAACGTCAGGAAGAAACAAGACTCTGGTGGGGCCAACAAAACAAACAATACCGACGCCCTGGACGGGGAGCAACTGGCCGGATCCAGTCCGAACAAAGCGAACGGAGCCGGCGGGACCCAACAAGACAAATGCGGAACGGACGGATGTCATGTGGTGGGTGGCTCCAGAGTCAAGGACCCAGAAGCCACTGGAGACACGGGTACGAGGGAGGACGCCACAGGTGGCAACAGTGCCAATGGAGGGGAGAGACGAAGAACACAAAGAAAGACAGTGAGGAAGAAAGACAGACTGCCAATACTCGACCCACGGGACAGACGCCGACGGTGACCCAAAAACATGGCCGGGGGGGTCCCCACGCAGAACACTGTCAATCTGACACGAAAGACCTCTGGCCAACGATGTCACACTCTCACCTCCTTGATCACGAAGGTGAAAACGTTGGAGGAGAGACTGCTCCAGCTGGCGCTCGCCGTCAACCGAGGGTGCAGACGATGGAGGAGCAGACCTAGAGGATGGAGGAAACCACGGCGGCGCAACGTAGGAAGGCGAGGGAGGGCCAGCGTACACAGGCGCTCCAAAGGGCGGCGGCCATCCCCAAGGGTACGGGACCGACGGAGCGGGTGGAACACCAGCGGTGGAGTAGACTTGAGCAGAGGAGGAGCTGGTGGAGCGGGAAGAGGTGCTAGAGCCAAAGCTAGCGGTGGAAGAAGAGGAGCCGCCGGTACACGCCCAGTGGGCACGCATGGCGCGGGCAAGGCGGAGGTCGTCAGGGGGTGTGGGGCACGTTCAAGCAGAGTGCTCGGAGGACCCGCAGTTCCAGCAGATCACCTCACCAAGAACACGAGGTGGAGGCTTGTCCTTGGCCTTGCCCTTGCCCTGGCCACGACCGCATCCACGACCACGGCCCTGTGAGGCAAGAGCTGCGGCAGTAGAGGTGGACGGTGAAGAGGAGGTGGTGGCGGCGGATGACGAGGCAGGAGAGGGAGAAGAGGAGGCAGTGGTAAGAGCGGCCACGCCGGCCACTGCTGTGTGGTGTAGGCGTTTGTTCTGGTGGCTGGTCCACCAGGCAGCAAGACGCTCAGCGGTGAAGTCCCAAAGCGCACCCACACTAGGCGGAGACTTGGGGGGAACCGGCTGAGAGGCATGACGCTGCAGCTCATCAGCCTTGACGTCACGAAGAAGATCGGACAGTTTGGGGATCAACCTATTGACCATGGTGAGGACAGCAGACAGTTGCCCCGGGGCAGCCTTGTCAAGCTCACGAAGCAGTTTGAGACCGCAAGCCCAGTAAGCATCTACCGTTTTTTCCGCACGCATCAAGAGCGTGTTGAATTGAACAGTGAGCACACTTTGAGCTGCCTGACCAGTGACCATGTTGCGATGACGCAGCATGCTGTAAGCACCAACCGGGTCAGCCAGACGCAGAACAGCTGGGTCAGCATTGTAGGTGCCGACATCGTCAACTAAGGTTTCTGGCGCAGCAGCAATGAGGGCACGGACGGCGCGAGCTGATTCGGCGGCAGCAGGGGTGAAGGGAGCGACTGCTAGGAAGTAGTACTCCCATAAGCGTTCTCCCTGAGCCCAAGGGCTAAAGCGGGTATCCCAGGAGGAGAAGGCAAAGCCAGGTGCCAGGGCTGGAGGCTGGGAGAAGAAGTCATGCTGGTGAGGGACAGTAGCAAGGGTGGCAGTAGAAGAGGGATTTGCCGCAGATGAGGGGGCAGTGTTATGTGCAGCGGATGGAGTGGACGCGGTAGCAGCACTGGTGCCAGCAGTAGCAGCAGCAGAAGGGACTGACACAGCAAGGAGACGCTTCAGCACATTGGCGGCGACCTCATCAGCAAAGGCCGCGCGATCATCATTCGCAACCTTAAGGCAATCTTCAGCCTCGCGCTGAGCCTCGCGAGAGAGGTTTAGCTGACGCTGCAGGTCAGCTATGACTGACTCGTCGCCACCAGGCATGGTGACGACGACGAGGACCTGCCCGAAAAATATTCGGCAGAGTTTTCCCAGCCCCAATGGGCGTGGAAAACTGGGATGCCCAAGGCACGTGGGAGCTGTGCTGTAGGACAAATCGACCCTAATAAGACACAGAAGCCACCACACAGAAGGGAGAGGCAGAGACCCAGCAAGAGAGGCAGGTGCACGGAGAACCCTCACGCACGAGGAGGAGGTGAGGAGGTGTGGAGAAGGGTGAGAAGTGGTGCAACAGCAGCAGCTGCAGCAGCAGAGAGGACAGCAACTATGGATGCAACTGGCACCACTAGGGCGAGAACACCAGTGGTAACTGCGGCCCCCACAGGTTCGATGGCTGCGGTGACGGAGAGAGCAGCTATGACGAGGTTGGTGGCGGTTCATGGTGTAGAAGCAACTGATGTGACGGCAGTGGCCGCGGAGGTGTGAATGGCGGAAGCGGCGGAGGAAACAACAGTTGCGGCAGAGGTCGTGGCAAAGGCAACGGCGGATGCAGCTGCAGCAAGTGTTGTGCCCAAATCTGCCGCCCCTGCAGCAATGGGCCCGGCGAGCACCGCTGCCTCAGTGTACGACTCCTTTGCTCGCCCCGCCGAAGTGGAGGCGGCGGCACAAGACGCACGAGTGGCGGTAGCAAATGTGGCGGTAGTGGCTGTGGCAGCGTTTATGATAGCCGTGGCAGCACGCGTGAGTGTGTGAGAGAGGTGAACAGCGTCCTGGTGTAGCAACGCGTGCAAGTTTGATGCAGCGGCATCCGCCTCAGGGGCGGAGAGCTGCTGAACCCCCCCAGGAGAGTAGGAATGTGAGGGGCTTACCGGGCATTGTGCCGCACTTGCAGATGATGGTGCGGCCGCGTTGTACTCACGAGAGGGTCGATGGCGCACGGGACCGTCCTCGTAGCGCTCACGCGATGGTGCCGCGCCCGGTGTCTCGCGGTGAGCCAGTGTGGCTGTGAGCACCACCGAGGTGGTGCTGCTGTTGCAGTCACGAAGGTGCAGCTGCGACGGCCGCGGCTGCTGCTCCTGCTGCACGCTCGGTTACACTGACGTGCAGAGCTGCGACTGCTGCTCGAGCTGTTGCAGTAGTTGACTGCAGCAGAGCGGGACAGTTGATGCTAGCTCTACTGCGGGTGCGGGTTCTTGGCTGGGCTGCTGGCTGAAGTGTTCAACATCCGCGGATAGTGCACGCAGCAGCTGCGGACCAAAACGGGACTGCGGCTGCTATGGAGAATGCAGCAGCCGGCCGAGTTGTTGCTACGGTTCGCGGCGGGTTGCAGGTGCTGCGCAGGCCGGCTATTGCTGCTATCCGTGATGGCTACTATCCGCTACAAACGACGGCGGGCGAAAGCCGTAGGACGGTGTGCAGCATGGCAGTCTGGAGAGGACGTGCCAGCTGATCTCTTAGGTGCGCATGGGAGAAAGCGCGCGGAGGGGGTCACCTCACGTCAAGAGTGACGATTTCGGCCTAGGACTGTGGTCGGCGGAAGAGACCGCTGTAGTACTTCCTGTGAAGCTGCTCTGATACCAGTAGGACACACTGCTGGACTGGATGGATGCAGCAAGAGGGTGCTAGAGCCAAGAGAGGCAAGAAGATGACATGAGTACTTGACTGGAGTTCAAAATCTGGAACAAGGAAAGGGAGTCACAGCCGTGCAAGCTATTAGGTGACGTGCAGCGAGCGAGCGAGAAGCGAGCTCGCTCTCGCTCGCTACCCTCGAGCTGTGGGTGATCGAACCACCTATCCACAATGAAAGATAACTCCTACAAGCCTGTCAAGATCTCAAGATAGAACAAGCAGTGGGTGTGCACCCAGCTCGGCGAGCAACAGCACCAAGCGTGAGCCTGCGACACGTGAGAATCAACATGTGGTTTATGTCCACATAAATTCAGGCGTGTGTAGTCGTGCAGCCAGATCACCAGGGTGAGGTCGTCGGAGGAGCCGTCTCTCTCCGGTCAGTCACCTGCATCAGTGAGGTGAGGGCGCAACGAGGCCAGAGGTCACTACGTGGTACTGTCACACACATCAACACGCATGCCATTGAGGGACAATATGATGACGTCCTCAAACACGGGAGATAAATCACAAACCCCTCTATAGATGGGTTTGTGACTGTTCTCAAAACGTTTTGCGACAGTTTAGAGTGGGGGGAGATCGAAACACCCCATGCGTTGAAAGGGAACTTGCTGGGCCCCGCTATCGCGGGGTCCAGCAGGAGCCTGCGCAAAAATAAAACCCTAAAACCCTGAGTGTAATTTGGGGTAGGGTTTGAGAGTGGTTTTCATGGATAGAAATGGGTTTGCATCTCCGAAAAAAAACATTTTTGAAAAAGACATCTTCGCTCTGTAACGGATTGGACGGAATCCTTGGCCGACTAGGCCAAAACCGCGGTGCTTGAGGGTCTCCGACCCTCAAGCCATCCAGTCCAACCACCCACAATCCCAGGTGACCCCGCTCGAGCCACGTGGCTCCTTCGACCGGTCGGCGTGGCACTGCCACGCTACACTCCCCCCGCTAGGAGTGAGAGCCGCCTCGGCATCTCCGGTAATCCCGATGTGGGATTCGAGCCCTGGAGCTCTGATACCAATGTAACGGATTGGACGGAATCCTTGGCCGACTAGGCCAAAACCGCGGTGCTTGAGGGTCTCCGACCCTCAAGCCATCCCGTCCAACGGCCCACAGTCCCAGGTGACCCCGCTCGAGCCACGTGGCTCCTTCGACCGGTCGGCGTGGCACTGCCACGCTACACGCTCGATCGCGATCGAGCGATTAGCCATTTTTTTTTTCGACTCGCAAACCCCCATTCGCAGATGTAGGGTTTTATTTTTTCCCGGGCTCCGCCTTCGCAAACATAGAAAACCCTAAATCCGCGAATGGGTGTTTGCGAGTCGAAAAAAAGAAGAAGAAAGGCTAATCGCTCGATCGCAATTCTCGCGAAGGGGGGGGGAGGGAAGCGAAGCGATGGGGGGTGACACATCACCCCCGTCGGTTTGCTCGATCGGCGACTTCTGTTGTTGATCGGGCATGGCCATGAAACTGGATATGGCGTTGTTTTGTTTTGTTGTTTGGATATGGCGTCATTTGTATTGAAGTCACGGATAGATCAGGCTTATGTTACGCTTGTGCGGATAGATTAGCCATTTCGCCGGGTTTCTAATGTGGGCTATTTAGGGTCCGTTTGGTTCCCGAGTCGGATTCGCAGTCAGAGTGAAGTTCCGCTCGGATTCCGACTTCGACGTTCGTGGACAGCGCAGACGGCTGCAATACCCTACTCCCGCCTAAATTCGCACATAAATTAATTCACTTGCTGTTCGACCCTGTTCCATAACTCCATGTATGTTGTTGGCCACTGTGTAGAAATTCCTTGGTGTGGTTGCGAAATTTGGTGTACACGTGTTTCGGGGTCATTTCTGAATTAATGTGTTCCGAAAATTCCGGCGGCTGTGGGTTCAATTCTGCCACCGGCGAAATGCAAGTGCACACTTTCGCGGTGTGCCGCAAAGGTGTGCGCTTGCACCATCGTGCAGCAAAGCGGGGGGGGAGGGAGCGGGCCGAGCGGGGTGAGCGCTCCCTCCTC
>SZWC01012192.1:44957-55576 GCA_023375785.1 Penium margaritaceum | reverse complement strand
AAAACCCTCAACCCCGAATGGAATTCGGGGCTGGGTTTGATAGTATTTATTATGCAAACCAGGCTGGTTTGTGTGCCGCGAGAAAAAATGTCGAATATTTAAATTGGCGTTTTCGCTCAATCGCGATGGAGCGACGGTCACATGACCCTCGTCGCCATGCTCGATCAGCGCAGCATGTGGCTGATCGAGCATGGCGAACGAGGGCCGGATACCTCGTTCCTTTTTTTAAACAGGTGGGTATGCCGTGTCAGAATTTAGACTCGCGGGTATGCCAGCTNTTGGGCCCCGCTACCGCGGGGCCCAGCAGATGCCCGCGCAAAAAAAAATAAAACCCTCAACCCGGAATGGAATTCGGGGCTGGGTTTGATAGTATTTATTATGCAAACCAGGCTGGTTTGTGTGCCGCGAGAAAAAATGTCGAATATTTAAATTGGCGTTTTCGCTCCATCGCGATCTCGCGAGGGAGCGACGGTCACATGACCCTCGTCGCCATGCTCGATCAGCGCAGCATGTGGCTGATCGAGCATGGCGAACGAGGGCCGGATACCTCGTTCCTTTTTTTAAACAGGTGGGTATGCCGTGTCAGAATTTAGACTCGCGGGTATGCCAGCTTAATAGTTAGCGCGGTGCGGGTATCCGAGCTATTACGCCCGCACAATAAATGCTAGAATTATCATGGGCCCTATGAGGAGACTAGCCGGATCTTGGGGTAAACCAGGGAAGAAAGTACAATACAGTTGCAAATGTCTGACGCACAAAAGGAAGCAGGGTTCAATGGTTTCATCAAGAAGGCAATAAGGACAGAGGTTACCATGATTTCCATTCATGAGGCTTATTCTGTGGGCAATGGAGATGGAGCGAAATAATATGAAAATCATGAAGTTTCGTTTTTGTGTTCTCATAGGAATAGGATGCCAAGGAAATGATTTATCATGATGTCGCGTCTTCGAATTCTCTTCGTAAGATGGCCTGGAGCCCATTTCGAAAAGAAATCGATTGTAAACTGCGATGAGTGCAAGGGCAGAGGTGAGGAACCTGTGTGCAACGACCTGAAGATGTGCTACTAGATTGATTAAGGATAGGTTGTCCAAGCTGAAATTGTTGTGATAAGAAGGTGATGTGTTGCATTGGGTCAAGCCCAAGAATATGGGTGTAATTGGAAGCAGGGGAAAATCTTAAAATCCTAAGAAGCACAGGCCAAATGACCGTTTTCTAACCATAAGAGTTTACCCATTGTTATTGTATATTACTTAGAAAACTCATGCTGGGGAATGCAGGTGTCCATAAGATGCCCACGCAAGTTCCCCGTCAAGACATGGAGAGGGAGTTGGATAACTCTTCAGGGTTTTTCTATGCTTTGCACGGGCACCCTAAATCGTAATGAGGTGCCTGCACCTAGAGGAAAAGCAATCATCGTTTAATCGTGATATCACAAGAGGGCGACAGTCCGTATCGAGGGATAGTCACATGATCCTTCTCGCCATGTCTCATCAACAGTGTGTCTTTGATCGAGCATGGGGAGGGCACTAGATACCTCCTTTTTTTTTTAAGTGTCATATATGGTGGACTTGTATTTTCCACTTGTGGATATGGCTTGTTCAACCTTTCGATAGCGTGGACATTCTCAGCAGTTTTTCTAAACTCTTTTGTACACGAGAAAGACTGAATTAGCATAGAAGGTGTCCCTAACAGGTTGAGCCCCTTTGTTGTTTAAGGGTAAGGGACCATTTTGCAAATTCAATCACACCATCGATTTTTGCGGGTGAAACCTTTGGACGGCAGCCGGCTGGCGTGGAAGAAAAAGAACTGTGAGGAATGCTGCACCCGACAGTGGGGGAAGGTCAACAAACTCCTCGAAGAATTGTCCTATGGCAAAATCCACTGGTCAATTCAAGACAAAGAAAAGAAGGAGAAAAAGGGGGGACCACTGAACCTGAAAGAAGGGGGCAGTCGAGTAACTCTCGACAAGAGACCATTGGACAAATCACCATAGAATTTGGTGATGGCGTCACGGATGACGTTGATGCTAGCAGCACCCTCCGGCCCGGCACCTGTCTTGGCTTTGACCACGCATTTGCACATGACACGACAGGCCCGCCTTGTCTCAAGCACGTCGACGACCTAACCAGATTTTGCGATCCTGGAAGTCAAGGGGGAGTGTATATACTCATCGACTTAGACCACACAGGGATGCACGATTCTGGTTCCAACCCTACCGACAGTATCGTTTTCCATTGTACTACAATCAGACACTACATAGGATGCTAGAGGGACCACAATAGTGGAGGGGATCAACGGAGGTGCTCCATCGATAGCTCCACAACCCTCCTCTGCAACACCAGCTGTTGGTGTGGATGTCCCTGTGATCGGAGAGATTGGGGCATGCATGCCTCACTTGAAAACTCTACCAAAAATGATGGAGGGTGTACGGGGAGCATTGATTACTACCATTTCTGAGTCAGACAATGCAGACGATGTTGTACTCAGTGAGATTTTGGAGTTGACTCCGCCAGCTACAGCATCTACATCTCCATGAGATTTTTTTGCTGCATCAGCTGGAGGTGTCGTTGTCAATGGAGTGGTAAGAGTAGGAGTTGATGGTGCATGTGCTGTGGGAGTGGTTGAGTTTACGGCGCGGGACACAGACGCAAATACAGTGGTAGGGGGAGCCTCCTTGATTACCACACCGGAGTCAGACGGTGTAGACCATGCTGTACAGAGTCTCTTTGTGGAGCTTCATCATCTACAGCTCCATGGGCTGCAGATGCTCCATTAGTCAGAGGTTTTCTTGACGCAGGACTGGTAGCTATAGGGGTCGATTTTACACCTTCTTTTAGGGTGGTTGAGCTTATGGCGTGGGACACGGATGTAGAGACAGTGGTAGAGGGACCCTTTTTGGTTACTATACCAGAATCAGACATGACAAAGGAAGTTTTTGGGACTTTAGCAGTGCAGGTGCTCCCAGTAGCTAAAGCGTTGGCACTTCCAGAGGCCAGAGTTTGTCCATCAAGGATACGTGTCTCCGGTACCAGATTGGCAGCAGTGGTTGCTGATCTGAATACGCCTGTTTTGCTGACGACAGGGGACATGGAGGTCATCCCTCAGGAGTCACTGCGTCAGTACCTTGCTGACCTTGACCGGTTGCAGGCGCTTTGCATGCCAGGAGATGTTGAGCGTGCAGCTCAAGAATTTTTCATGGAGGTGTGTGATACGTGTTATGTGGAAATTCAAAGAGTAGTGACTGAGTAGCGATGCGACATGGGAGAGTCAGCCACTTCTGGTGTCCCTGAGTCTGTAGTTGTGGCTGAACAGGTACACCTCTTGACTGCATGACAGCAGCCTGCAGATGCTCGACAAGCTAGCCTGGTCGTCTCATCTGCCTTCACCCCGAGCGCTGACAGACATGAGGAGTTTGTGGATGGCGACCTTGATCTCACAAAGACAGAGTTCCTAGTTGATTTGGAGCATTCTGGGATGTTGCATTCGGTGAGGGAGGATGTTAGAGTTGTAGTGTGTACAGCAGAGACGACATTTGCTAGAGCCAGAGAAGCATTCACAACTACAGACACAGAGACTTCTGTAGAGTCACACGCGCTATCACAGGTCAGCACCACCACCTCTTCCATCTACAACGCAGATTTATCGTCCTCCTCTACACAGAGAGTAATGTGCACTCCTTTGTCGTTCGACTTATCCCTCAATTCGGGAGCAGACCGGACTACATCATGTGTGTGTAGCGGTTTCAACAGCCGTATCTCTACTCCAATGACATCCGATATAAATGATGAGTCCACAGAGAGTAAGATCCACTAGGATGTTTGGTAGTCTCCCGCCTTCGGGCTGCACAACTGCTAGGGTTCTGCCAATGTATGAGTGAGTCCCATGTGCGCCATCGTTTCTACCTCCTATTTTTCTGTGATAGCATCACATACATAGCTTCATGTGTGCAGGGGAGGACATGCACTCTTCCTTAGTGATTGTCTCTGGCTTCATCATCCCAGGAGGAGCCTTGGGTGGTCTTCGAGTGAATTTGTTGTTGAGATGCAACTTATGTGTGTGTTTTCATGCGACCAGATCAGTAGTCACATTTTTGGCGATGGATTGTTTTTCGTGTCGGTGGGATCTATTGGTGGTCTAGACCCCGGCACTCGGTGGTTTGTGCCGATGCCGTGGGGGACCTCTAATGCATGTTTGGGCTTGAATGCATTCAGTCGAATGCTCCTGGTGGTCGATACTCAGGCACTCAGTGATCTGGCATAACGGTGTTGAGGTACATGGTCCTAGGATTCTCTAATCGAGGGGGGGCCTGTGTACCTTCTCAACTAGTACCTTCTTGAGAGCTCTTGCAGCCCAGGGGGAGTGTTGGTGTGTGGGATTTGAGCTTTGCTGAGTGGTACATAGGGTTGTGTTGTGAGAGCTTCTCGGTTTGCTAAGATGATTCTCCATAAACTAAACTGCATGTCCCTTGTCATGTGTGGTGTATTATAGCCACCTAGTTCACACATGCACGACTGTGAAAGGTTTCTCGGTGGTTGAGACCCGGGCACTTGATGGTGTGTGCCAATGCCCAGGGAGATCTCATGATGGTTATGACAGGAGTGCTGTTCTGGCGTGCCCTGAACCACCTACGTATCCACGGCAACTTAGTGCAAAGAGACTTCCGAGGGAGGTGTGTGCTTTGGGTCGCCACAACACCAAGGGAGCAGATTTCTGGCAGAATGCAGATTGCGGAAAATGAGAAAGGCTGGAATCATTAATGGTTAGTTATATTGGTGAGATTACATCAGAATCTTATAGCCTGTGATCTAAGCTTTCCAACGCATCCAAGCACGTTCAAAACGGAGAAGTATAACCCCTGCTACAGCAGTTGAAGTAACCCTTGGTGGAGCTGCCCACCGTGCCTTGCACGCTAGGCAATGGGAGGCGCTTCGACGATGACTTGTTGGAGCGCCTTTCCTCGCCCAAAAGTCGTGGAGAGTTTCACCCTGGTCAAGGAGGTCCTTATGGTCACTTCATTCATGCCCCTGGTGCATTTGGAACTCGTTGGAGACAAACTCGGACCACTGCAGTGGAATTATCCCGTCACCAATTACGAAGACCGAGATTCCACCCGCCGACCACCCATGGAGCCAACTTTCTGAATTCTCAACCAAATTGAGCAACTGAAAGCTCGAAACTGCATGGAACAGTCCAAGGAGTCCAAATCTGCAATCAGATCAGATGTAGCCACTCTCTAGTGGTCGAACGAGGAAAACGGCAAACGGCATCCTTTGGAGGGGCACTTTTTAGTAATATCCCCCGTGCACCTTCCATGCCGGATGCCTCATGCTCACTCTCACTCGTCTGTTCCTGCGCCTTCAAGCCCTTCACAGCTTGTCAATCCGAGCCCTGCAAGGCTGATGATATGCCGATCTTGGAGCCTTGGTCAAGCAATCTACGAACATGTGTTTTGTGCTACAATGATGCAACATAACCTGTCCCTTCTCCAACATGTCGCTCGCGTAGTGGTAATGCACATCGATGTGTTTTTTCCTCTTGTGCTGCGTTGGGTTGTTGGTCAGCAAGATGGAGCCGGTGTTGTCGTCCTGGACCACCGTGGGCTCTTGCTGCGGCACATCCAGCTCCCCCAGCAATCTGCAGAGCCACACTGCTTCCTTCACCGCCTTGGCCAGAGCGATGTACTCCGCCTCCACTGTGGAGGTGGCGACGCAGTCCTGCTTCCTACTGCACCACGAGACCTCTGTACCTGCGAGGAAGAAAACATAGCCAGAAGTGGATGTCCTCTTGTCAACATCGCCGGAGTAGTCCGCGTCAGTGTACTAGACCAGTCGCAAGGGGTCTGACCTCCCCTTTCCGTCGTACTTCAGGCATGCGTACAGCGTTGCCTGCAAGTATAGGAGGATGCGCTTCACCGCCATCCAGTGTAGTGGCCCCGGGTTGGCCACGTACCTGCTCACCTGTCCCACCACGTAGGCCAGGTCCAGCCGAGTCGCCACCATGGCATACATGAGGCTGCCCACCACAAATTGGCAGGGCACCTCCGCCATGTCCTCCTTTTCCTCTTTAGTTTGGAGCGCCATTGCCGCACTCAGCTCACAGCTTGTAGAGAACGGACTGCCCATTGGTTTGCAGTCCTCCATGCCGTACCGCTTCAAGACCTCGGCCACGTACTTGGCCGGCCCCAGCTTGAGCGTGCGCATCCTCTGGTTCTACGTGATCCTCACCGCGAGGAAGCATTACAGCTCCCCCATATCCATCATCTTAAATCTGCTGCTCAGCTGCTCCTTGAGCTGCTGCAATGCCGCTAGATCTGACGAGCACAAAATCAGGTCGTCCACGTAGAGTGCAAAAATCTGATGGAGTCCCATGCTGAGCCGCACGTACACGCTGTGGTCTGACTCACAGCGCTTGAAGCCGAGCTCCGCCATGTAGCCATCCATCTGTTGGTACCAGCACCTGGGCACCTGTTTAAGCATGTACAAGGCCTTCCGCAGCTTGCACACCTTGCCCTCCGGTGCATCCACCCCCTCTGACACCTCAAGGTAGATCTCCTTGTCAATGATGCCGTTCAGGAATGCCGTCTTGACATCCATTTGGTGGATCTCCATGTTCTTTGCGGCTGCCACCGCGAGGATCGTTTGGATGCTTGTGAACATGGCGACGGGTGCGAATGTCTCGTCTTAGTATTTGCCTTTCCGCTGTGCGTACCCCTTTGCCACTAGTCGCGCCTTGTACTTCTCCACCTTGCTGTCCTTGGTGAGCTTCACCTTGAATACCCACTTGGAGCTGATCACCTTCGCCCCCTCAGGCCAGTCCACCAGCTTCCAAGTGCCATTCTCAGCAAGGGATGCAAGTTCATATTTTATTGCTTCGTCCCACTGCTACTCGTCAGGCCGTACAAGTGCCTCTTGCACGGTTGTCAGCTCTGTTGCGGCTGCCATCATACACCGTGCCATGCCGACCCAACGGCCCATGCTTGCGTCATACCGCTTTGCCACATTCCACTGCCTCCGACTGCGACGCGGCAACCTTGGTGATGCTGGCTGTAGGTCCTGCTGCTGCCCTGGTGCAATGTTGTCCTCGGCCGCGGGCTCCCCCGCGTCGGCTGCTACGTCTTGCGCTTCAGCGGGACCTGCACCTGCTGCATTGCCCTACTGCGCTCCAGCAATGTCGTCCTCCGAGGCATCGACCTCTGCAGCTACCAGCTCCTCCTCACTCTAAGGAGTTGGAAGCACTCCCCCGGCTTTGGAGAGTGCAGCTGCGTCAATTTTTTCGCTGCTGGTGCAGTAGCTCTACTGCTCATCAAACGTGACGTCACGGCTGGTGATGACGTCCTGCATCCATGGATCAAAGAGGCGGTACGACTTGAGCGCATTCTCGTACCCAAAAAAACGCATATGCCTTTGCACGCGTGTCCAGTTTGGAGTCTTTTCTTCGCGCGGCCTGCACTAATGCATGCGCCTTGCACCCGAACGCCTTCAGGTGCGCCATGCTTGGTTTGCGCCCGCTCCAAGCCTCCTGCGGCGTCTTCCAGCCGCCCTTCCCCTTCGGCATTGCCGTTGGGTGAGGTTGGTGAACCGTGAACGTCTTGGTCGGCACGTCAGGACTGTGGGCCCATAACCCTTTGAGAGGAATGCTGTCCTGGCGTGCCCTGAACCACCTAATTATCCACTGCTACTTAGTGCAGCGAGACTTCCAAGGGAGGTTTGTGCTTTGGGTCGCCACAACATCAAGGGAGCAGAATTCTGGCAGAATGCAGATTGTGGAAACTAAGAAAGGCTGGGAATCATTTATGGTTAGTTGTTTTGGTGAAATTACATCAGATTCTTACTTCTTGTGATCTAAGCTTTCCAACGTATCCAAGCACGTCCAAAATGGAGTAGTATAGCCCCTCCTACGGCCGTCGAAGTAACCCTTGGTGAGCCGCCCACCGTGCCTTGCACGCTAGGCAACGGAGGCCCTTCGACGATGACTCTTCGGAGCACCTTTCCTCGCCCAGAAGTCAAGGAGAGGTTCAACCTGGTCAAGGAGGTCCTTATGGTTACTTCATTCATGCCCCTGGTGCATTTGGAACTCGTTGGAGACGAACTCGGACCACCGCGGTGGAATTATCCCGTCACCAATGACGAAGACCCAGATTCCACCCGCCGACCACCCGAGCTTCGGATGGGGCTAACTTTCTGAATTTTCAACCAAATCGAGCAACTGAAAGCTTGAAACTGCATGGAGAAATCCAAGGAGTCCAAATCTGCAATCAGATGAGACATCCAACCACTCTCTATTGGTCGAAACAGGAAAACGGTAAACGGCATCCATGGCAGGGGCACTTTTTAACAGGTTAGACACATATTGGTGCTGGTAGGCTGTGCATTTCCTCCGCAATCAAGACCCGGTGGAACTGGGACTTGTACCGGTACCTTGGAAGATCCAGCAATGATTGGTTGAACCCTTGTTGACTTCTATCAGATGTATGTAGCATGCATGTGGCTGAGACCCGGACGTCTGGTGACATGTCCCGACATCTTCAGAGGTCTAAGCTTGCCTAGCCTGGTAGCCGGTAATGCATGTGTGTCACCGTAGAGTCTGGTTGTGCATGGGATGCACTGTATGTTTTTACGTTGGTCAGGACCCGGGCACACGGTAGCATGTTCCGGTGCCTCGGGAGACCTCCGTTGTGTGGTTTCATGTTCTGTGACATATGTATTCCACTTTCGTTCCTTTTGGCGCGACAAGGATGACGGGGTCTGGTGGGCTAGCCGCCAGTCCCCAGTACATAAGCTCTCAGTAGGGCTCATTGTAATCCCTCCATATTCTTAATGCGTTTCTGACTTACCCGGATTTGGCCTTCACTGTCTGCCCGTTAAACCCAGAGCTGATGGCAGTTTTGCATTCCCTAATCAATTCCTTCTAAAAGAAGAATCCATGCCTGTGCGGACCCTCATTACATATCTTCTGATCTTGTTTGGCACTTGAGTCCTTTGGCCTCGGTTTTCGGTACACCAAGCCAAAGGTGGATGGCTATCAAGTAAAACGTGCAAAGTAAAAGATGATTCAAGGATTTGTGATAGTTGGGTACAGTGTGATTATTTGGAAGTGTACTTCAATGACAAATGTTGGAGCTGTTGAGAGAACATGCAAAAAAACATAAACAGGAATGAGGCATACTTGGGGTCTTGGACGCTCAAGTTCAGCGACGTGCGCGATGCCGCATCGTCAAAGGCTGCTTGAAGAAGCCCCTCCAAGAAGTTGGGAGGTTTGTGCGAATATCAAGGCACATATTGAAAAAGCCTAGTGTCATCCAAAATTCAACAAAACAACATTGTAACATCGATATAGTTTGTGATAGTTGCATCGATACTTCTTCAAAGTGGTCCAACCTGTTAGGAAGTTATCAAACAATACACCACAGGTTAGTGTAAGTGGCCAAAATGCCCTCGGCCAAACGATGTAAAACTCCAGAAGTTGAGTTATGGTGGACCATGAATGCAAAGAAAGAAATGTCCATGCACTGAGTCTAGGGACTTGTATACGTTAGGGACGAAACACGTCCTCCACATTAAGCAGCAACATTTTTGTGTGTTTGACACGTAGGTCGTTGAATGCTAAGATATCCACAAATCTAATGATCATTGTAACATAGGTTTTTGTTGGGCTCATAGCTATTGTGCAAGGTGTTGTGGCCCTTCCACTTGACTAGATACTCCATTACGTTTTCACGCTTACAATATTCCAAAATATCTTCAACGGCGTACTGCATGCCCTTTTCTTCTTCCGCGATGGTGGCGGAGGCATGTCTCTTTCTTGGAAGTGCTCGCCGGATTCCTCATATTGTTTGATTGTGCTGATGTGGAACATCAGAAGAAGCCGATGATGTCCGCTATTTGAGTTGTGCAATGAAGATTTTCCACATTTTTTCTATTGTGAATGGCCCAAACCACTTAGGTTTGAGAAGTTCTTTCCTTGGAGTAAAGCTTTACCGAGCTCTGTACGACGTGATCACCTACATGAGATTCAGTGTCCTATTGAAGCATATTGGAGAAGCATGGATGCTTCTCCATTGCTGCATATGTCTTTGCAAGCATATGATGAGTTTTGTCCCAAATACTTAGGATGTCCAGCCGTTAGATGTTCATTCTTGGTTATGTGCTTCAACTTTGCAAACTTGTTGGAGTTGAGGGTAGATTCTCATAAACGACTGCAAAAGGAATGCTTATTGTTGCGACGGGGGTCGTGGAGCTGTATGCGATCTTGGCAGTTTGTAGTTTGACAATCCAATCTGTGCCATGTGGCTCATACAGGGCTCTAAGGATTTCTTTGAGCGTCTGATTGGTGCGCTCTGTCTTCCACTTTTTCTGAGGATGGAAGGCCGCTGGAAGCTGGACCTGATTCTTGTAGCAACTCATCAATTCCCATTAGAATGTATTGGTACATTTCTGCACTTTTCTCTTTTGATGGAAGAGGGAATGCCATGTAGTCAGAGGACTGGGTTTGGAACAGTCCCGCTGTACCCTTGGCCATAACCATGTTTGTTGATGGGATGAATTGTAACATCTTTTAGAGCTGGTTGGCCACTACGTGCATTTCATAAAACCCTTTAGGTGTGTTGGGCAAACCTGTCA
>SZWC01012192.1:0-44253 GCA_023375785.1 Penium margaritaceum | reverse complement strand
GGCTTGATGAATCCCTAACAGAGCATCTCGTCTAGCTGCCAGCTCAGTCAGCTTGTGGTCGCTCATCCAGTAGGTCTCCTTGATTGTTAGTCTGCTTCTTAGCTTCAGGCGTATTTGGTGATCGAGGCTACATTGTGGAGGTAATTCTTGGAGGTGAATCATCAGGAAAAAGCCTTAAAAATCCTCCATTATAGGTGTAAAATCCTTCGAAATGCTTCAGAATTTGTCAGTTTTGGAGGCTGATGAGGATTTTTTTGTCGTGTCACCTACTATGATCTCCTGTATTTTCCTTGTTTCCACGTTGACGAGCCATACTCAAGCTCTGTTGACAAGAACCTCTTGGCCACTTCTAGAGATATCGGCTGCATCCATCAGGTTGCAACTTTTGTGAATTCCAATGTGGCTGTAACCCTCGTTGTGTTGTGGGTCGCTTGATCAGAGGAAAGCATTACTTTCTCCCATTACTGCTTGTAGACTGCACCGCTGCTCCAGTCAACTTGCAGATTGTATTGTTATGGAAATCCTCATCTGAGAATAATCTTTTTGTCAATCATTTGACAAATTATTTAGACTGTTACATCATATAGTTCTCTGAGTTGTAACCACAGTGGTCTGCGTGATCGATGGATCAACAGTAGTCCTTTGACATATTTCCTTTGAACATCCTTGATTTGGTCTGCAAACCCAGCTTTTGAATCATTTAATTAGATACAAAACTGTGATAATATCCCCCATCTAGTATTGTTGGTACCATTCTATGACTTCTGTAACCCCTTGGTTTCATTTGTAGCAGTATCATCAATTGGTCATTTTGGGATCCCTTGTTGAACTTTGCATTTTTTGGAACCCTTGTCTGTGGCATTGAGCGTCATTCAAATGGATGATCGTTTGGCACAGAGTTTTCCAATTGAACTTTCCCTTTGAATACTCTTTACCTTTTCCATTTTCCAAATCCTTTGTCTTTCTCTGTGGCTATCTCCTGTTCTTGGCCAATTGCTTCCTTTCTGGAAGTCACGACCTTGGCATGTCAATTTCTAGAACGAGCTAGGTGAGCATTTCAAATGAAATTCCTCTTGATTCTCTGTGGTGCCGTTGCATATGCTGTCCAGGAATGAAGTACAGACAATATGCATGCTTGCTAAACTCCGAGATAATGCATGCATGTTAACTCATGCATTGTGTAACCAATACAAAAGGTTGATGATGTGGAAATTCACATGGTTAACCTAGGTGGCATCCAGATCACACACTAGACTAGATGCAATCAACAACAATGCATGAGCCTCACAGTTTTGGCCGTAGATTGCAGAGGAATGCATGAGAGGTGACCCCCCCTCCTGGGTGCTTGTGGCTTGTACCCTAGGTTTTCTAGTTCTTCCCGAGAGACTCAGGAAAGGCCCTCAGGCTGAGAGCCTCTGCTCCAACATGCAGCACCACCATGGAGCTCTAGCCCATCACACGTGGGCCTTGGTGAGCTCCCCCAGCACCACCATGGCTGGTGGATCTAGGAATTCACCTTCTTCCAGCCAGAGCACTCCCTCCAGGAGGCTCCCTGTTCTCACAAGGAGTTTTGCTGGTGCGTACCCTCATCAAGTTCTTAGAGCCAGTGCCCACAGAAGCTAGCTCTCTTGGCTTCTTCTGTGGTGCATGCGGCAGCACCTACTCCGGTGGCAGTGACCGCATGCGTTGTCACTATGGCACTCTTGTGGGACATGTGAAGAAGTGAAAGTATGCACCAGCAGCAGTGCATTCCATGTTCAGGTTGCTCCCTCTCCCCTTTCCACACGACTTCAATGGCAGGCTCAACATGGGGTACGAGAGATAACCCAGTCGACTGGTTGGACCCCCACCAGATGTGGCAGCGTGAAAAAGTACAAGAAACCGTTGGTATGCAGCAGACACCTGGTGGGCAGGAGCAGTAGCAGAAGCAGCAGGAACAGAAGTTGCAGCAGCACCAGTCAAAGCACCAGCAGTTGGTAGCCTCACATTCTTGCAACGTGCCTTCTTCCAGCTTGATCTTCACTGGCACTCTAGCCTCGGCAGCATCCATCAGCTCAGCCCGGCAGAGCTTGATGTCAGAGAAACCTCGCAAATGCTACCAACTCGTAGTGCCAAAATCCCATCATAAAAATCATAGCCAAGAACGCCTTATCCATCTCCTTCTACCGGAACTCTTGCACACTGGAGCTTATGGAGGATTCTCGCAGGACAACGGGAGGTTTCCAGGTTGCAAAGACAGGGTGAAGGAAGAGATTCTCCCTGCACTGGATAGGAAGCTTGCTCAGATGGAGGCGCCACTACAGAGCATCTGGGACATCTTCGGCTTCTGCCTCAGGTTGGACTAGTGCAGTGACATCCAGATCCACCCTGTCTATTTGGCAATGGCCTCCAACACCGAGGGAGTTGCTTACTCTTCAGTCATGAGTGAGTGGCTTGGTCTGTGACGCTAATCATGTGGCTCACGTCATTGACTAGGCCATCACTGAGGTGGGGCTTGAGAAGGTAATCAATGTCATCACGAACAACACAATCTCGAAGAAGGCGTACGAGGCTTTGCGCGTGAAGGACCCTGTGTTCTTTTTCACTCACTATGTTTGTCACATCTGGACCAGTGCAAGAAGGAAGTGGAGAAGACGGAGGGAGGACGGGCACTCATAAGTAAGTGTGAGACTCTGGTCACATTTTTCTAGAACGAGGACCCTTTGAGGTCCTGGCTGAAGTCAGAGTCCAGGGCTAGGGTGCTCCTTCAAGCAACAACACTGTGTTTCACATCTATCCACAAAATTTTGAACCGCCTCTTAGACATGAAGGATGTTTTGCAGAAGCTGGTGACCAGTGTCAAATGGCAGCAGGTGGGAGATGGCAGGGATGCTGGCTGGAGAGCGAAGAAGAAGGAAGTGCACCGCATTGTCGGAATGGGTGTGATTTGGCTTCTTGTGCAGGCGTTGGTGAAACTCATGGCGCCATTTTTGCTTGCAGTACACAAGACTGATGCAACTGGTAGAACTGCAGGCACTATCTACAAGACCCTGCTGGATACAACAGTGGCCATGCACATGCCTGGGCTTGCCCGTAGGTGGAAGCGTGCACCGTACAATCCAGCCTGGTTCAATTTTACATGGGAGCGGCTGAACTGGCGGTGGGATAACCACATGAACTGTCCTAGTTTTGCACTTTGGGCCTGGCGGTGGGATAACCCACAAATTTGATGGTGAAAAGAAAATGGTGAAAATGGTGCATGAAACATGATGGCTATGGCTCTTGTGCCAGAGAAGGAGGTGAAGGCTCTTGAGATATATCTAGAGTGAAGCCTTCGACCACTTTTCATCCACAAACTGACAGACAAATGGAATGGACAAACCACACACGGGAGCAACGTGGGAGAAGCAATGGGTGATCCGGACGAGACCACGTGGGACCAGTGGTTGCCGGTTGCCAAACTGGTGTACAACTCCACCACGCCTGCCTCCACAGGCAAGGTGCCATTTAAGGTGATGAATGGGACAATGCCTGCAACACCCCTCACCTTGCCTATTGCAACTAACCTGTATGTGATGGAGTCTAGAGCACGTTACCTGAAGCAGATTTTGACAGCAATGTGGCACGTGTTGGCGAAGGTGCAAAAGCAGCAGAAAGTGTGAGCTAACCGCCGACTTGAAGACGCAATGCTCAAGTTTGGTGATATTGTGCTTCTCAACAGCATGCATGTCAAGCTTTGTGGGGTGTGAACGGACAAGTTGAGATCCCGGTGGCTTGCTTTGTTTGAGGTTCTCAAAATGCGGATGCCCGTGATAGCATGCTTAACTCTTCTACCTTCCATGCAAGTACATGACGTGTTCCACATCTCCAAGCTCAACCTCTATGATGATCCAGCTTAAACTTTCTTGACAGAACTTCTGAGACTTTACCTTTGGTGGTCATCGAGGGAAAGCAGGCTTTTGAGTTGGAGGCCATCCTTGTCCACCATCTTTGTGGCCAGGGATGGGAGTATCTAGTGAAGTGGAAGGGCAATGACGTGGCCCACAACTCCTGGAAACCTGCCAGTAACTTCAACATTGTCGGGTGAATGTCATCCTCTAGAAGTACCAAGAGCAAAGCAATACCGCTCGCTCATGAAAAGAAGGTAGTGTAAGTCACACAGTGAGAATGGTAGTTCTTACTGCTTGAGGCTTCCTTGAATGTATAAACTGACCATGGAATTGGAACTAACAGGAGCTTCCCGTCGTGCAAGTCCTCAGGGACCCCGGCACCAGCAGCGCTCTCCCGAACCTCCACAAGGTGCAAGTCAGCGCGACGACGGTACCAGTGTTTGCACGGAGTGACGTGATGCAGAAGTAGTCCGTGCGGAACCCGGCTCCGTACCTAAGTCATTTACTTCATAGCCTCATAAGAAAAAGCTTCAGACAGGCCAGGTTCGACCAGTATGGTACGAACTCTGAGTCCGGTTCCAGCGTTCAGAAACGCCATTTCAATGAAGAATACAAGGGGTGGAAGACTCAAACCGCACACCAACTGACGTAAGAAAACAAAGTTTGGGTCCAATGAAGTTGCCTCCATGATCGGAGCGAAGGACCTGCAGCTTACGCTGACAGAAACACTCTGCCTGGATGAGCCATGACTCAATCATGGGACTGAAATCACTCTTGGGGCGGAGGGGAAAGATCCAACGGAAGCATGAGTATTCATCAGTAAGACAAAAGACATGACGATTGCCACCGAGAAACTCGACTGGGAATGGTCCCATGACATCAGCATGGACAGGAGAAAGAGGCCCATGCGTGCAGTATGTGGAAAATGGAAACAGGGAATGATGCATTTTGACTTGCAATCACTCCATCCAATCACTGGAGCAGGGAGCCAGGAAAGTAGCAGCACCCAGACCAGTGGCAGGATGATGGTGCAGTAGGCTATGAATGACAGTGGTGCTCACATGGCATAGGTAGCAAAGAACCAAGTGTGTGCATGGGAGTGAGTGAGGGTGCAATATGCACATGAGCATCAGTAGCAGCTGACAAAGATGGTGCAAATGTCAGGAAACGGTATCACTTGTCACAACGGAGACCATGAAGCACGACATGCCCGGACGACTGCAGAGAAACAGTACCAGTGCCACAGGACGCACCAAAGTCCATGGCCTAGGGTAGAGACGGAAAACAGACAAATCTCCAGTGTGGGGACAAACAGGACATCTGGTAAGAGCAGTTCACCAGCAGGACCAACAAGCCGTGCGTCACCAACAGCCTAAACAGGCAGCATCTGGCCAGATCCTGTGCGCAGAAAACAAAAATCACCAACAGGACCCCACGACACAAATTTTGAGCGAGATGACGTGATGTGATGACTGGCACTGAAAATGGATCCAGTACCCACATGAAACATGAGCAGATGATGACACATGACGCACAACAAAACTGCCGGAAAAGGCAGAACCAGCCGGAGCATATCCGATGCAATGCACCACAAGACAGGAAAACATAGAATTCTGTCAACCCTCAATCCAAGTGTCATCCGTACCTGAATTTCCCAACAACGCTCCCCGAAGGGATCCATCCAACTCACAGTGGTGACCTTCACACTGCACAACCCTACCCATACCGTACGACACAACATGATGTGGGGATTGACAAGGCCGGGGTGGCAAAGTAAAAGCCGTGCACGACTGTGAGGCAGACTGGCGGGCTCTTGACGCGGTCACCAGAGGCGTCTAAGGACACGTGCTGGAGGCTGACAGGCACATCCATGATCTATAACGGGAAAATCTCCCAACATATCCGGGTGCTCACTCTCACGAATGATGGTCTCCCGAGACATTGGGACATGTCCCAAAATGTCTGAGTCTTGATCAGAAGTGGTGCAAGAGAGAGGCAGAAAAAGAAATCCAAGAATGAAAATGGCAAAAACAAAGAAGAAACGGAGAAATAATGAAGTAAAAGAAGAGGGCAAAGGGATTGAAGCCTAGTGGAAAGGGTAGCCAAAAGGCTGCCGATGAGGAGGGCCCAGGTGCACCCGGCCCTTTCTTTTTTCTTCTTCTTCATCTTTGCCAGCGAGGCGAGACTGGGCTGCAATCTACTGGCTTGTCGACATGCAAGCTTCACCCAGCCAAAGAGCTTGCCAATTGACGAACTCTTCAATGGATGAGCTCGTCGACCAAGCACAATGGAGGAGCTGCCCAACAGCTTCCCAAAGACAGAAACAACCAGAAGGCAGGTGTAGTAACTGCAAAGATGTTGCTGTGGCCGAAACTGATATCGCGCCAAAGTTGCCGATAGCAGAGTACAAAGGGTGCACTACAATTGTTGCTGCTGCTACTTTGTGCCGAGTGATAGTGTTAGGGTGAGTTTGGATGGCATCACATTTTCCGTGCTGTCCTTGAAATCTGTGCGACATCCAGTTCAGCGTTCTGTCTTGTATGTGTGATCGTGGAAGTCGTACATCTGATAGCTATCCCCGACTTTTGCGCGGACGCTTGATCGCATGATTGTGCATCGTGGGCAAGGCTCAAGTTGTGCGCCCTTCAGCAGCTAGAGGATGTTGCACAGTTGTCCTATGCCATCCAAACATACCCTTAGTGTTGCTTATCATATTGCTGCAAGCTGGGAGTGCTCGTGCTACGAGCTGCGACTGCCACCGCTGCTGCTCTTGCTGCTACACTGGTGCCAGCTACGAATGCAACTACTGTTGCCGCTCGTAGCTGTGATTGTTGCTATTGTTGCTGTTACAGCCAAATGCAGCCACAAGAGATTTGTAGGTGTGCAGCTGCTGTTGTTGTGGCAGCCGTCACAACAACAGCTGAATGCACCCACCGCTGTTGCTGCCAGATGCGGTGAATCTACAATGGCTGTTGAAGCAGCTGCCAAGGAATACTACTGCTGCCAAGGTCTGCTTTCATTGCAGCCGCTGCTGCTACTCTGGCTGTAATAGTGGCTCAGAACGCCGCTACTCAGTTGCGTTGCCGCCAAGATGGCAGCCGCAACGAAAGAAGTTGTGAATCAGGCATAGTGTGCCAGCCTCAACTGGATGGTGTAGGCACCAACAGGCGGGAACGATGACTGAAAGGAGGCTTGTGCACATCTTCCAGGGTTTTCAGAAGTGGAGAATCATCTTGGAGGAGCTCGGGCACATGTGTGGCACAATGGGAGTAAACTGTACTTGTTATTCAAGTGTCAATTTTCAAGATTATATGTACATGATTACACATCCAAGGCGACCCGAAGTTGCCGAGTCATACGTTGCTCCACATGGGCCTAGAATGAGTGTTGCTGCCTCAACATCATGTAGCTCATCTTCCTATATTTCCAACGCACCAAGAATTACATTCTTCCTCGGAGGAACGGCCGAGATATGGCCGTTTCCGTAAACCACAGCAATCTACCGCTGGTAATACCACTAGCTGCTGTGATGGCCGATTGAAGCGCCTTCTCTGGTGATAACACATCGGGATGTCATTCCAAAGCACCCCTGACCCTCAATGATCCTTGATTCATTGAATAACTGGGCACCAAGGCACGATTTGGCCTTGTTGAGTCTTCCGAGGGTCTAGCCTTGATCCTTGGTGATGAATTCTCGTCATCTGTTTTCCCCTCGTCCGGTCCAACCTTTGGACGGGCATAACTTCCTTAATCCTTGATGGATCGACCCAATTCTTGGGCCGATCTTACATGGCTTTTCCTGACACTCCAAAATCTAAAGTCATGTTCTATATCCAAGGAAGTTTCAAGTCTTGATCAGTGCCAATGGCACTGTCTGGTTTTTACTACCCCCCTCCCCTCATTTAGGAACGAGCCGTCTTGGTTCGCTCTTGGTACTCCCAGAGGATGGCATTCACCCAACCAACGTTGAAGTTGCAAGCAGGCTCCCATGAGTTTTGGGCCGCATTGTAGCCCTTCTACCTGACCAGGTAATCTCATTGGCAGCCATGACAACGGTGGTCAAGGATGGCCTCCACCATCAGAATTGCGGCCAGGAAAAATCGTAGCCGAATCATGATAAAGCTTGAGCTTGGAGATGTGGGACTGGCATGGAAGGCGGAAGAGTCACCCGTGCCATCATGAGTATCTGCATTTGAAGCACCTTGAATGGACCAAGCCATCGGGATTTCAACTTGTCTGATCACATCCCGCGAAGCTTGACGTGCGCGCTATTAAGAAGCACACGATCACCGACCTTAAGCATTGCATCTGCGCATCGGCGATCCGCTTGTATTTTCTACTGTTCTTGCACCTTTGCTAATGCATGCCGTGTTGTCGTCCAAATCTACTTGATGTCACGTGCAATAGACCCCACCACGGGCAGGTTGCTTACGACGTGCGGAATTAGGGGCGTTGCGGGTACCGTCCCGTTCACCACCTCAAATAGTGCCTTGCTAGCGGAGGCCGATGTGGCGGAGTTGTATGCCAGTTTGGCGACTGGCAATTACTGGTCCCACGCGTTCTCGTCCGGATCACCTACTGTACAAAGGAGCTGCTCCAGCGTCTGGTTTGTCCTCTTTGTTTCTACGTCACTTTGGGGGTGAAAACTGGTCGACAGCTGTACCTTGCTCCGGTACCGCTGCATGCGTTCTCGCCAGAACTTGCTCATGAAGTGTGGGTCACGGTCACTCACAATGGACCTTGGCAGGCCATGGAGGCGCACCACACTGAGCCGTGCCTTCTGTGCTCACCGAATCACGTGTTACCATGAATTGGGATGTCTTCCTGAAGTGATCCATCACCAAGAAAACCGTATTGTGACCTATTGTTGTCTCGGGCAAGCCAGTGATGAAGTCCATGGAGATGTCTTGCAACGGCTGCTCGGGGATGGGTAAAGGTTGGAGGAGCCCCAAAAAAGGGAGAGCCACGTCTTCACTTTCTTGTTGGCGGAGAAGTGACCGTTTGGGCGACTGTCATGGCATTCCTCCAAAATCAATTGTTGAAGCGCCGGCACTGTGTGAACCACCACTTCCTGCGTGCCGCGCTGTTGCCAATACAGCACCTCGAAGAAAAATATCCTAGTTTCATATTCTCCACGCACTTTGTAACCCTCCGCGAAGAGCTTCACAAGGAAGACATCTTTGTGGATGGTGATAGACATGACCCGCATCATCATGTCCGGTCGCCGTGAGATTGCATTGGCTGGGTTGATGCGACCCGGCCGGTGCACGATCTTGTAGTTGAAGTACAACTTGAAGTACTCCACCCAAGGTGCATGCCACCGGCTTGGGTTCGGCTGCGTCTTGAAGTATTTCAATGCGTGGTGGTCGGTATAGACCATGCATTTCCATAACACGAGATAGCACTGCCAGTTTTTTTGTTTTGTGACCACGGCAAGCATCTCCTTGTCGTGGAGGGTCTAGTTCAACTTCACCACACGTAACTTGGATGAGCAGTAGATGATTGGATGTGACCGTTGTCCAAGTTCTACGAAAGGATACCACAAATGGCCAGGTCCGACGCATCCGTTGCCATCTCAAGCTCATGGCCACTGTCGGCCAAGTGCAAGGCCGATGCGGAGATCAGAGCCCTTTTGAGATTCTATAAGGCCTCTTGTTCACTAACTCTCCAACTCCACTCGTGATCCTTGTGAGTGAGATTGGAGAGTGGCACTGATTATTCTATATAGCCAAAGACAGACCTACAGCAATAGTTGCAAAAACCAAGGAACACGTGTACATCGTGCACGCTATGCAACTTGGGCCACTCTTGTATGGCCGACACAATTCCCGGGTCCATGGCAATCTGTCCATAGAAAATTATGTGTCCAAGGATTGCAGCTTTGCCACCGCAAACTCGCTCTTAGAGAGCTTTGCACAAAATCTCCTCTTTTCTTAAAATCTCAAGGACCTTCTTCACATGCTCTTCATGCTCCATTGCTATCCTACTGTATACCAAGATATCATCAAGGTACACCACCACAAACTCATCCAAGTACGACCTGAAGTTTCTGTTCATCACTGCCCTGAAGGTGGCCGGTGCATTGGCAAGAAGATTCCTCATCAGCAAGAAGCTGACCGCTAACCAAGTAGACGGCATGATCGAAGTGGGGTATCTGGCCTGTCCCCTCTCCATATGCGTGGGGAAGCTTTGCATCACGACTGTATACTAGGTCTGCCCTATGAAGGATTACGATGTGATCCTCGGTTGTGATTTCCTCCACAAGTACAGCCTCGGCGTCAATTGGGAGGCACGCACTGTCTCAGTCAAGTCCAGAGACAAGGATTATCCCTTGCCCACATGGTCTGGGGAAGAGGCCGTGGAGGAAGAGACTTCTAGGGAGAAATCATTGCAATAGTTGGTGCCTCGCAAGGAGGAATTGACGACATTGATGCTGAACTTGGTACAGCTCAAGTGTACGATTAAACTATAAGAGCACTTTTTTTGGGGTTTGTCCAAGACGTGGATGATGATTTTGACAAACCAGAAGATGTGGCGCATGCTGGGGCGTAAGGGACAACTCGTGAGTAGCCGGCAGCCCAAGGCAAGTTTTCCGTGGTGCTCGAGGGGCTTCCAAAGATGTGTATGGATTTTGAGGACGTGTTCCCTGACACCCTCCCGACGGGTCTGCAACCGGAGCGGGACATGTATCATCGCATCAACCTCAAACCTGGAGCGCATGGGCCTGTTCATGCATCGTATTGCATGAGCAATGCGCAGCTGCATGAGCTCAAGAAATAACTGACTGAGATGATGAAACTGGGCTTCATTTGTCCATCCCCATCTCCTTACGTTGCTCCCGTCTTGTTTGTGCAAAAAGGGATAGGGGAGATGCGCATGTGTGTGGACTATCAGACGTTGAATGATTTGACCATGAAGAACCAGTATCCACTTCCACAAGCCAAGAAGATGTCAAAACCGCCACTTGACTGCCCACCCAAACAACTTGCGGCAATTAAAGGAGTTTTTTATGTCAAGGCACGGCATTCTGGGTATTAGGAGGAGCAGCCAGCACTTCTCTTGGAGGCGCAAGTGAAAGGCAAAAAGGGAAAGGTGGGGAGTCTGCTGAATCTTGCTATAAGCCACAGTTTGTTGAGCATGAAATTTCCACAGAAGAATCCTCATGTAGATGTTTGTGCCCCTGAGCCAAGGGTGGCTTTCACACCAAGTGTAAACCAGATGCTGTGTGGTAGCCTCAACCAGATGGTACAGGCACCAACCGGTATTAACAAAAACCAAATGGAGGCTGGTTCAAACCCTGCAAGGTTTGCAGAAGTACTGGATCATCTTGTGGGAGCACGGACACACGTGTGGCTCAGTGGGAGTAAACTGTACTTGTTTTTCAAGTGTCAACATACAAGACTTTATGTTCATGATGACACATCCTAGGTGATCCGAGGTTGCCTAGCCATACGCTGCTCCGTATGGGCCTGGGATGAGCGTTTTGCCTGCATCACGTAGTCATCTTCCGAGATTTCCAACAAACCAAGAAACGCATCGTTCCATCGAGGAACGGCCAAGATATGGCCGTTTCCGTGAACCACGGCAATCTGCCACTAGCAACATCACTAGCGGCGGTGATGGCCACCTAAAGCACCCTTTTCAGTAGTAACACAACGGGAGCACCCTTCGTAAGAACCCTTGGCCCTCTATGATCTTTGATTCATTACCGGTCCCCACGGCACGCTTTTGCCTTGTTGGGTCTTCAGAGGGTCAAGCCTTGGTCCATGGGGATGAATTCCCATCACATATTCTCCCCTTGGCTGGTCCAACCTTTGGACAGGTGTAACTTCCTCAATCGTTGATGGATGGACCCCGTTCTTGGGTCAATCTCGCAAGGTTTTCCCTGTAGTCAGATTGTCAAGTTAAGGAAGGATCAAGCTGTGATCAATGCCGTTAGATACATCCTGTTTTCAGACTCCGGCGAGAATGTTTGCAACGTTTCGCTTTTGGCTGTGCCGAAGAACTTCGTGTCGTCAGATTTCAGCTCGAGGCCATTGTGTGGCCAGGATCTGTGTGCCCCACCCAACCTAGCCTAGCTCAGTCCAGAAGTCTCTCCTGCAGCTCCTGATGCTATCTGGTGGAACCAATATCATGGTCTCTCTCCTGCTCCGTTACCATGAGGGAAGGAAGAAACAACCTCAAGAAAACATTCAATGTGAGAGGGTACAATGTGACAAAAGATGCTTGAAAAGGTGGAGAGACACTGAAGAAACAGTCAAAAGTGTTGAAGTTAGAATTGTGGAATGAAAGAAGCGAGGGATACCTACTTCCAAGCGAAGCATGCAACTGGGAACTGCTTCCACCAAGCCAATGAGAAAACTGATCTAATCTCCTAGGAGAGACTTAGCAGGTCGCGAACAAGAAGGAGAACGAATCCGGGAACCATACGAGGTGCTCGGATATCCAAACAACAATTGAAAAGAAGCACTACATGCAGCAGGAAAATCTCTACAGTGAAATGAGGAGATAGAGCAAATGAAGAGAGACGGAGAAAGCGACCACAAGAGTGGGCCACGAAGAAAATACTTGAAGGCACTAGAGAGTCAGAGAGGCAAGGCTGACAGTGGCTATGTGGGTGCAAACCACTGTATTGTGCCTGCAAGTGAGAGGTGTGAGGTCTAAAGGTCATCGGGACTAACAAAACAGCAACACGGGTTACATCATAGTATAGTCTACTGCCCGGCACCCCATCCCTTTGAGCCACCCACGTTCTGCTCCTCGTAGCAACCTGCCCCAATCTTTGGATTGACAAAAGTGTTGCAAATCGTATCGATTTCTAGATGTGGTCTAGTCGTAATCTTGAAGGTTTGACACTTAAATCAAACAGAGCCTAAAGAAGATTGGAATCCCTGGACTTCCCGGTGAAGTTTCACGAAGCGACCACTCACAATGCAACGTTGCACACGTCCCTTGACTCTTGCGGAAAATACTCAAATCATGCACTACTGTGTTTCTCTTTGTTGAATGTATGCGCTAGACACGCTTGAAAATTGTCATGGAAGTGCACTCACTGTTACGTACCAGATGTACACGAGTCCCTAATCTTTTTTAGGGGACATTTCTAGTTATTACACAAACAGCCCATCGCGTCGCGATAATCACTATACTCACTCCAACGGTCGAGGGAAAACTGGCCAAGTGCACCGCCATTAGTGGATATTGCCAAACCTTTTGAAAGCTTTGACCACTCTCGCGAACCTACAACAGAAGCACCATGACCTGTTGGATCATTTCTTGATGCACTAAGACGAATCTGGATTTGTAAAGATGCATCTCGCATCTTCACCGTTGATTACTGAAGACCCCAATTTCTTGGTGGACCTTCTCAAATCCGACCGTTCACAACGCGACTCCACATGCTTCACTCGACAAAAAACACAACAAACCCGACTATGCCTCATCCGTAACTCAACACTTGTATGTATATGTTCGATCATTTCGACACTTGTCATCAAGTACACTTACGGCTAATAATGAATTGCTCAAGTGTCCCAAATCCTCAATCATGTTCCGCCTCACAACTTCTACCTGTTGACCATCTACGCTTCGTTTTGCGTAACACTTTGTATCAGAGTGCAGCGGTGTTGGAGAGGCATGCAACTGTTTTACCCATCCAGAGGACTACATCGCACAAGCCGTCAGCTAATCTCGCACGTCAAGACTTCGCAGAATTTGTGGCTACGACATGAGGTGAGAGATCACAACCGATGACCTGCATCAAGTCTTTGGTGACAACTTTGGCGTTGGAGGAGCAGAACGTGCCAATGCACGCAAACCTTGACGCGACAGCAAATGTTGGCGTGGCAGGCTCGGCAGCTGGAACGACCCCTATGGCTTCGACGACCAATCCGGTCGCTGACCCAACAGCGACAAACCAGCCGCCCTTACCAACGGCCTTGACGATGACAGCAGGAACAATAGGTGGCACTGGATGACAGGCATGGATCAATGAGGAACTGGCAAATAGGATCTGCGCGCTTGAGGGAATCAACAACCACCTGCTCCAGCAACTCAATGCTGCAATGGAGGCTCTTTGCAACGCAAGCGCGCGTGAAGCGGTGATTGTCGAGAGAATTTCCCAACTCTCGAGCCAACCCAGAATTTTTCCAGCTCCACCAGAACCATTCGATCTTGCACACTCAAGATGACCGACAGGTCGGATATGGCCAACGAGTTTGGAGGTGTACATCACCAGTGATGGAGTCAACGGCGATTAAAAGAATATTGACCTCACGGCTGCGCTTTTGCGTGGCACGGTGTCAAGTTGATGGTCCAACTTAAAGACCATCCAATAGCAGTAGGAGACTGGCGGAGCCTCATCAACAGCCAACGGCGCCCCTCTTATATCACCAACGGCAGACGTTCTACCCTTGGAGCAGATCAACCCGCAGTGGCAAGACGCGCTGATGCCACCAATCAACTAGACTGAATTTTTGTGTGCGATGCTCACACACTTTGGACGACTGAACAAGAAGTCCGACGCACTGTACAAGCTCCAACATCTACGTCAGCGGTCCAGCGTGGCAAAGTACACACGGAGATTCCGCGGGATCATCACTGCAGCAAACACCCCACCCCCTCCCGACGAACTCTAGTTCCACTATGACAACGGCCTCAAGCGAGATATTCAGCGAGAAATTGCTGTTTTTGGTATCCAAATTGACTTGCCACGTATGAACACAGTAGCAGAAAGGATCGAGCACACCAACTACAATGCTCGGATCTAGGAATCCTATAGTTTGCGACCTCCTAAACACAATGATCGTGGTTTTCTCCGAAATGGAAAGAAACAGTCGGCGGACTCCTCGACTCTAATGGAAGTGGACATTGTCCACCAAAGAGATACGCGAACATGCTACAACTCTGAAGAAATTGGGCACATCGTTCGCAACTGTCAAAGCCATCAACAATCCAAAAAGGGGGTGAGGTTCCAGAAAAATGAGTCAGGAAACGGAGGAGCAATCTGAGCCAAAAGATTGCCCATCTGAAAGGCCTCTATCAGCGTAGAGTGTTTGTGAGATCGCAAAGTTCGACAAGGGGTACAAGGACAACCAACCAGTGATACTGCTAAAAGTTCAGCCTCGAGGATGCAAAAGTCGCAAAACGGTGCCGGCACTATTGGATGGAAGAGCTTCACACAGCTTCGTAAGCAGCGACATGGTTTGCAAACTGGGTTTGCGGACCAAACGAGGGATACTTGAAGGAAAAAATGTCGATGGGAGATTACACATAGGGAGACTCCGAGAACCACTATGACTACAAATGGGAGATCTACATGATGAAACGGTCTGGATGTCTTGTCCAATGAGAGATCACAAAATTATCCTGAGACGGGACTTCCTCTACCGGCACGATCCATAGGTCGACTGGAACAGCGACGATGTGTACGTGGAGATTGACGGCTCCAAACAGCAACTTTTGTGTGCAGGACGGAAGCGTGCAGCGGAAGTAGAAGAGGTGGAAGTAGCAGGGGAAGCTGTGCAAGCCAAAGAGCGACAACATGTGGGGTCGATACCGCTCAACGTGGCCAAGCACTGCATACGAGGAGGAGCTCATGCGTGGTTCATACATCTTGAGCCAATTGGAGAAGCCGAAGTGGAGGCAATTGACTCATCATCTGCCTCATCAGTCTCGTCCACATCAACAAAGTTTGCGATGGTACCTGAAAAGTTCACACCACTCATCCAGGATTTTTCAAACGTCTTCTCCAGTGAACTCCCGAGAAACTCACCTTATCAATGAGACATCAACCATTGTATCGATCTAAAGCCGTGCAGCAGACCTACAGTCCGACATTCCTATTGGATGAGCAATCACGAGCCGACCGAGTTGAAAAAGCAGCTCGACAAGATGCTCAGTCAAGGGTTCATCCGCCCATCCACGTCGCCATACGCCGCACCGGTACTATTCGTAAAAGCAAAAACTGTTGAGATGTGCGTGTGCATGGATCACCGGGAATTGAACAACGCTACCATCAAGAACCGCTACCCTCTTCTCCGAGGTGACGAAATTTTTTAACAACTCTGAGAGGCTCGAATTTCTAGCAAAATCAACTTATGCGACGGATATCACCACATACCCGTGGCACACACGGATATCGAGAAGACGGTGATTTGAACCCGATATGAGCACTTTGAGTTCACGGTCATGCTGTTTTGACTCACAAACTCCCTGCCAACGTTTATGGCGGCAATGAAAAATGATTTCCATCTGTACCTCGACGATTTTGTCCTAGTATACCTAGAGGACATTCTGGTGTAGACCCGCATCCCGGAGGAGAACGATGGACTTCTTTGAAAAGTCCTCAAAGTTTGACAAAGACAGATTTTTTGGTAAACTCTCAAAATGCAATTACAGTCTTTGTTTGATCGAGTTTTTGGGCCACGTAATCAATGGTGGACGGATCACCATGGATCTGAAAACGGTCGCAGCAGTCGATGATTGGCCGACACTGAGCAACGTTTGAGAAATTCAGGTTTTTCTCAGAATTTGCAATCACTACCGGCAATTTGTACAGGATTGCGGTCGAGTGTCAGCCGGTGTGAGCGCCTCTTTCCAACCTCACTCAAAAAGAAAAGGAGTGGCGATGGGGAGACAGCGAACAAGAAGCATTCACCACTTTGCGGAACGCTCTGACCTCTGCGTCAGCCTTACGATTAACCGATCCAACGATCAACTACGTCATGGCCACGGACACATCAGACCAAGTCATTGGTGCGGTCCTTCTACAAGACAATGGTAACGACGAGCAGCCAGTTGGCCAAATGTCTCAAAAAATGCGAGGACCGGAACTCGACTACGCAGTATAGAATAAGGAGATGTTGGTGCTCGTACATGCATTCAAGACGTGGTGATGCTATCTGGAATGTCGCCAATGCATTGTGCGCACCGACCACCACGCGTTGAAGTGCTTGAAGACGCTGCCAAATCTCAGTCGAAGCCAAACCCGGTGGATGGAGTTCCTTGAATCTGGGATCGACTACGATATCGAGTACCGACCAGGAAAGATCAATCTGGTAGACGCACTCAGCCATCGACCAGATTTCATAGCTCACGTGGCGACGCTATAGCTACAATGAGACCCGTACCTCGAGCGATTGTTCACACGAGACTACAACCAGACAGTGGATAACATAAAGTGACATTCAGGTTTGACGCATCCTAGTGGCGACGACGCTTCACTCGCCAAGTTGGTGTTCCCCTGAACGACGAACTTTGCCGTATGCTACTCCAAGAGTGCCACAGCACCGAACGAGGTGGAAACTTTGGAGAGGACAAGACGCTGAACAAGTTGGCAAAAAAACATTGGTGGTTCAAGATGCAAAACAACGTGGCCAACTTTTGCAAAACCTGCGACACATGTCAGCAACGGAAATCCCGTCGCACGAGGCCACCCGGAACTTTGCAACCGCTCCCTATTCCGACAGAACCATGGAAAGACATCTCCATGGACTTCGAGAAGGGATTACCAGTCATATCCGAGGGATATGATGCAATCTTCATGGTTGTTGACAGATTCTCCAAAATGTCCCATTTCATTCAGACAATGACCATAGTCGCTGCCGAGGGAACAGCGCGGCTGTTTCTAAACAACATCGGAGGTTACATAACGTACCGAGAACCATCACGAGAGACGGCCAATTAACTAGCCGTTTGTGGTGCGAAGTGATGAATGGCTACGGTTGCTAGATTCCACTTCCAATCACGTTTCACGCTCAAACCAACAATCAAACCGAGCACACCGATCAGACGCTCAATCAATTGTTGCGAGCACTGTGCAAACCTCACGGGACGCCTTGGGCACAAAAACTCCCAACTGCCAAAATCGCATATAATAGCAGATTCCACCGCAACGGGAAAAGCTCCATTTGAAGTGGTGTATGTGGTCGATGTTCAACGCCGAAAATTCACCACCATTTGGGAGGAAACACAGCAACCCCTCGCGAACACACAAGCAGCGATGAAGACAGCAGCTGAACGACATCGCAACGCCGACGTCTTCACCGCTGGCGACAAAGTCCTCTTCAACTCCACAAACATCAAACTCCGCGGAACCGAATACTTGATGCTGAAACTGCGGACTCAAGCACTACCGAGACCCCGGAGAGAACTTCCCTAGCAGATGGTCCCTCCTTTGCCTCTCATTCAAGTGGACAAAGACACGGAGTACGTCATCGCGGACATCTTCGGCCATCGACTACGAGTCAGGACAACAGAATATCCTATCATGTGGTAGCTAGAAATGCTAGGCAGCAAGTTCGGGCAGTAGCGTTGTTGGTGCAGCGTGCGGGCTTCCACGCTCGTTGCTTAAGTCTCCTGCCCCCTCAGTCTGCTGCTCTAGAGTCTAAGTCTGGAAGCTCTGGGTTTGTTACTCAGAAACGCGCGCGCCAGTATAAGCGCCAGAAAGCAGCTGAAAACTGAAAGTGACTGATTTTGAATGAAGAATGAGCAACAATGGGAGACCCCTCCAAGTTCTAGCTCCCCCCCACTAGTGTAGAACTTGTTACTCAGCTAACCAGCCAATCACAAAAGAGTCCTAGACCTATTTTCTGGCAGGCAGGGTTTTCTTGGTGAGCCCTGCCAGACGCCCGACAGCCCAAGACCCGGGCGTCGTCCGTTTTTCCTGAAAACTGGACCATACCATGAAAACAACACAGCGAACATAGTCGTGCAGTCAGAATCAGCTAGAATAATAGCAGCAAATAGTTATGGCTGCCCAAACCCAGCAGTGACTACGACAGTCAGTGATGCCAAACAGGGCCACACAGCAGGAGACATGGACCCTAGGCACAACATGATGCTGCAGACGCAACGCCACAACCAGAGACAGTACTAGGTGCATGCAGACAGCATCTGCAGTGGCAGTGACCACCGGCGGCCTGATTGCCGAGGAGGCCTGCCGATGGAGCTGAGCGCATCGCCAGAGGGAGGAGGCTCCAGCGAACGGTGAGTGGGCCTCAACGTGCGTCGACTCCACGAAGCGACACTCCAGCGATGTTGAGTCTCGCCGTCAGTCATCTGCACGCCGATGTACACAAGCCAGGAGGATACAACAGAGTACAATGAGAGATGCACAAAAACCAACACTCCCCCATGAATCACAGGCGTAGTGCACATGTGCGGGCAGAGACACAGTCAACGACCATACTCTCCAAGGACACGCAAAAAAGCAGGCAGGGACAAAGAGAGCCACTCACGGACGCACGCCGACTGAACTCACAGCTTTCTTGAACGATTTGCGCTTAAGTGCCTTGGTCAAGAAGTCAGCCAAGTGCCGTGCTGTCTCGACCCACACGATGCTGATGCTGCCATCATGCAACAACAAACGCTCATAGTGATACTCAACGTTGATGTGCTTTGTGCGTGTGTGATGCACGCCGTCATTGTCGGCGATGGCCATGGCACTCTCATTGTCAAAATGCAATGTGATGGATGCAACAGACTGACGCAACTCGGATAACAAACGGCGTAACTACACACTCTCACACGCTCCTGAGCCAAGCACAACGTACTCAGCCGTAGTAGTGCTACGTGTAATGCACCCCTGCTTGCCACTACGCCGGGACACAGCCGTGCCGCCAATCAGAAAGCTGTGTGACTCTTATCCTCCGGCCTGCCGGCCCAGTCACTGTCAGTGTAGTCCACAGCGATAAGACACAGCTAGCGGCGGAATATGAGATTTCGCCAAAGATTCGAGACGATGTAGCGTAGTACTCACATCATGGCCTCGTAGTGGAGATGATGCAGCTCCTGAGAAAACTCGCCCAGAAGATTGATGGCGAACGCGATGTGTGGACGCGTCGTCGTCTCCAAGAACATCAGTGACCACATGACTCACAGATACGTGGTCACATCGACTGGCTCCCCTACAACAGCTAGGTTAGGACTCTTTAGCTTCACCTAGCCATCCGGTGACATCGGTGAAGATGCACTTGGCACGAGTCGCAGGTCCTCCGCAAAGCGGGTGGACAGAGTCATCACATAGGCGGCCTGGTGGATGTGCAGGACGCCCTGGGAGCGATCATGCTCGAGCTCTATCCCCAGGAAGACTCTGGCAGATCCGAGATCCTTCATCTCGTAGGCGGCGTGCAGCAAGTCCTTGACACGTTTGATGGCAGCTGTGTCTGGCGACACAATGAGGAGATCGTCGACGTTAACCAGAACAGTAGCGAAGGTTTGGCCTTGCGGACTGACAAATAGTGCGGGGTCAGCGGTGTTGCGCTGAAGCCCGCCGAAAAGGAGCGTGCTGCGGATCTCCTGGTTCTAGCACCGAGGCGACTGCTTCAGGCCATGGAGGGCCTTGCGCAGTCGCCAAACTCTCCCAGTGCCATCGTCAAAGCCTGGGGGCTGGACTATGTAGAGCTTCTCACCCTTTACTGAGCCATGGAGAAACGCATTACTCACATCCATCTGATGCAGCTCCCACCCATGCTGGGCGACCAAGCAAAAGAGCGCCCGGCTAGTGGAAAACCGGCCAACTAAGGCAAAGATCTGGTTGTAATTGACCCTAGGAATCTGGGCAAACCCCTTGGCAGTAAGGCGGGCCTTGTAGTTTTCCAAGGACCCGTCGGGCTTCCACTTGCGCCAAAAGATCCACTTTGCACCGATGGCCTTCCGACCTGGAGGAAGGTCGACGAGGTCGTACACGTGGTGCTGTTGGATGGCGGCAAGCTCATTGGTGCAGGGAGCGTCCCAGTGTCCGGCCTTAGGAGAGGCTCGAGCCTCGAACAGGGTGGTTGGGTCCTCTGTGGGTGCTGTGGAGCGGACTGAGAGAGAGTGTGCATCCCGAGCCCCAGGTGGGATGCGCGTGAGTGCAGCCACAACAGCGTGCCGATGCTCGTAACAAAGCATGGCGTAGCCCAATACGGAGCCCGGGTGAAGGTCTGGAATGATGGTCAAGGTGGTCAAGCTGAGGGCCTTGGTCCCACGATCCCCACTCACCACCGTGGGAGTGGAGGAGACACGTGGAGCCACGGGGGGTCGAGGCGCCACGGAGCGCGGTACGACGGTCTGCGCGCTCACCAACGGCCTGGGTCGGAGGCTGCCGCCGAGGCCATGTGTGTAGGGTCGCAGGGCAGGGATGGCGCTGAGTCCGACGGGCTGACGGAGACTGACGGGGCTACTGGCCTAGAGGGGCTAGTGGACGCGACTAGAGCTGCTGGCTCGGAGGAGCCAGTTGATGCGACTGGGGCAGCCGGCTCGAAGGGGCCGGTGGACGCGCCTGGGACTACTGGCCCGGAGGGGCCAGTGGACGCGACTGGGGTAGCTAGCACGGAGGTGCTAGTGGACGCGACTAGGGCTGCTGGTCCGGAGGAGCCACTGGTCGCGATTGGGGGTGCCGGCCCGGAGGGACCAACGGAAGCGACTGGGGCTGTTAGTCCGAAGGGGCCAGTGGTCGCGAGTAAGGCTGCCGGTCCGGAGGGACCACCGGACGCGAGTGGGACTGCTCGTCCGGAGGGGCCAGTGATTGCGACTGGGGCTGCTGGCTCAGAGGGACTGAGGGATGTGTCACTCGGAAATGGCAGGACAGAGGACGGACTCACCACTCCCTCCCACGACGGGATAGACACGGAGGAGCCGGAGCAAATGAGGTCACGAGGAAACAGGTCCTCGAAGAAGAGGGCATTGCGGGACTCGACGATGCACTGTAGGGAAGGATCCCAAAAGCGCCAAGCCTTGGATTGACAAGAGGCATCGAGGAAGGTACAGGGACGTCCGCGGGGGGCAAGCTTGCCGCCCTACTGTGGGGCGGGCAGCCACACAATGGCCACGCAGTCCCAGACGCGAGCAAGGCAGAAGTCAGCACGCTGACCGCACCAATGTTGGTACGGCGTGGACTGGTGGGGAAGGGGACAGTGGGGGATCCGGCTCCAGACCCAAGTTATGTAGGCCATGGCTTTGAAGTAGAAGCCATTGGAGAGACCGGACTCGACCCGCATGGTGCGAACGGCGTCGGCCATGGTATAGGTCCAGTGCTCGAAGACACCGTTCTGGACAGGGGTGTAGGGCGTACACATCTCATGGCGGATCCCGCAGGAGGCAAGAAAGGTCGTGGTCTCACCCATGTACTCACCACCGCGATCAAAGTGAAAGCCGCGAAGAGAGCGGCCACATTCGTGCTCCGCAAGGACAAGCCAGTCCTGGATGGCTCAGGCGACATTGCTCTTCTGCCAAAGGCAAAAGACCCAACGGTAGCGAGAATAGTCGTCAGTGAGGGTGACGACATAGCAGCCATGCTCGCCGACGGACTCGGTGAGGAGAGGTCCCATGACATAGGAATGGACGAGGTCAAGAGGGGCGGATGCACGGGAGGAAGACAAAGGAAACGTGGACCGGTGCATCTTCCCCTAAGCGCAATCAATGCACTCGGTGGGACACGGGAGAGGGAAAGTCTCCGGGTCAAGGCCCTTGGCTTGCTGGGTGCGGAGCATGCTATATCGACGGTGGCAGAGGGGCCATGCAAAAGGAGGCGGTGCAAGAGACGTGTAGCCTGAGGAGAGAGCGTGCTGGTGACAAACACATGGCCTGTGGTGGACGACACGGAGAAGACGGAAGGAGAGGAGGAGAGGCGAGGTACATGCCACAGGTTGCCACGGGTGGTGGCGTGCAGGACGACAAGACCAGACGGACGCAACGACACTGTACCAACACCACGCGAGTGCACAGCATCCATGCTCATGCGGTCAAGGATAGTGACGGACAGGAGGCTAAGTTCGAGACCTGGGACGAAAAGGACATCGATCAGAAAGACGTCACAAGCAGGACCATGGAAACAAACAACGCCAACACCACGGACAAGCAACACCTGTTCGGAGCCCGTCCGGACATCGGAGACATCGCCTACAGGGCCGAGCATACTAAAGGCCTTACGAGAGGCCGTCATGTGATGCGTGGCTCCGGAGTCGATGATCCAGGTCTCAGCAGGATCCTGGACCGGAGTCGCCAGGTTGCTAACCGTCACATGGCAGCAAGCAAAGGACACGGACGCGGTGGTAGGAGGCGCAAACCGAGACTACCAGTTTTCAAGCCACGCAACGTCGTCACGGAAAGGGGTAGAGGAGACCATGGGAGATGAAAAGACAGACGAGGAAACGGGACACGGCCGCAACTCAGTCTCAGTCATGCATGACTGGGTAGGAGAGTAAGAGGTAATGCAACTCGCACTTCCTTGGGGAGGAGGGCGAGGCAGACCCAGGTGGAGGACGATGAACTGCTCCACCTGTTGCTCACGGGAGGACGGCCCGGGGGTGTAGACTGAGTATGGAGTGAAGGCACATGAGCCCGGGTAGAATGAGGATTATGCCGGCGAGGGAAATGGAGGCGCCGATGGCTGCGGATGGTGCGGCTGCGACGCTGGTATTAGCTCGACTGGCAAAGCGAACGGAGTGGTGGAGCTGCTAGATAAGGCCAAGGCGTCAGATCCAATGACAACGATGGTGGCAGAGGCAAGACGGCGCTCCCACTAGCGATGCATGGTGGCAATGACGCACGCCTTGTCCATCGATAGAGGGCACGTGTACCACCCGTGCCCAGGCTGGCTACAGTTCTGGCAGACCGAGCCGCCACTACTGGCCCCAATCGACGCCTACTCCTCCTGCTGTTGCTAACCCTTGCCTTCCTTGTTTTGACGCTTCTTCTTCCCCGATGACGATGAGGTAGTTGCGGCGGGGGAGGCGAAGGCCACGGAGGCAACGGCAACGGAGGCAAGAGCCTCCGTGTGCTGGAATTGGGTCTCCACATGAGCTTCCTCAATCCGGAGGAAGAGCTCGTATGCCCAAGGCATGAGATTGCCTTGGGCCGCCATGGTGGAGAGGCCATCGTGGGAGTAGTGCACAAAGATGTCCGCATACGGGGTGGTCACAACGCGCTTGATGGTGAGGAGCGCAGCCAAAGGGATGGAATGGAGGTGCCTTGGCGACAAAGAATGTCCTCCACCCGCTGCCAGTAGGAGGTGACCGTCTTGGTCTCCCCCATGTGCAGGGAATTGAACTCCCGCAGCAGGCGGCTGGTCTGAGCCTCACTGGACAGGCGAGGGGAACGAGTGAGGACGTGCCACGTGGCTGCAAGGTCCAGGGTGGCGCCAGCGGTGAAGTCACCAAGGAAGGGCTCTAGGGCAAGACGGGAAGTCGGAGGGGCAACGTGGACTAGAGCATGTACGGCACGACTAGTTTCACACAACTAGAGCATGTACGGCACGACTAGGGTGGGGTCATACAGGAGTGTTTAGTATGCCCACACGCCCTCACCCTGCGCCCAGATCTGGAAGCTGAGCTCCGAGCTCCGGAACTACTCCCCGGCTTGAAGCAGTGGCGGCGGCGTCTCAAAGTCCTTCTGCCTGCGGCCGGTGTCTAGAGTAGGGCCAAGGATGGTGGTTACGGTCTGCCACTCACATTGAGTGTGCTACTGTACCAGGTAGTGCGTGGCAGCAAACACAACTGAGCTGGCGTGCCCTGGAGGGATGAATGGCGGCGGAGCACTCGTGGCTGTCTGGGAGGCTAATGGTTGCAGCGCAGCAAGCTACTACATCAAGGCGGCGAGCTGTTGCTAAAGAGCAGCCACGGGGTCAAAGTTGTGGCCAACGATTCCAGGGACCTGCTGCTGCTTTTGTTGTTGCTGCTGCTGCTGCTGGCGCTGCTGCTGCAGCTGCTATTGCTGCTGTTGTTGTTTCTCTTGCTGTTGCTACTGCTGTTGCTGCTGCTGCAATTGCCGCCGCTGCTGCTGCTGCTATTGCTTCTGCTGATGCTAGTGCTGCTGTTGTTGCTGCTGTTGCTGCTATAGCTCGTGCTGCAGCCGCTACAAGAAAGGGGGGCTGGGGGTCCCCCCAACATAGGAGCACCCCTCCCCATTGGGGCTGCCAGCCATGGTTTGGTGCCCCTTGGTTTTGTTTTTTTTTTTTTGTGTTGCTGATGTCAGTAGTGACGTCGGCTTAGGGCGGCTGACGTCAACAGTTACCGTTGTGTTATGTGCAGGGTTACTAATGACTTCCTGCACACCCTTTGGTCTTCTTCCCCTTTCCCCCCCTTTTTTTTCTATTTTGATGACGTGAGTAGTGACGTTAGCACTGACGTCAGCAACGGCATGCAGACATAGGGTGGTTGTCGGGGCCGGTGTTGCAGCTCCTGCTGCTATTGTTGCTGCTGTTGCAGCTGCTGCTACTGCTGCTGTTGCTGCTGCTACTAGTGCTGCTATAGCTGCTGCTGTTGGTGCTGCTATTGCTGCTGCTTTAGCCTCTGCATCTGCTATTGCTGCTGCTGCTACTCCTGATGTTGCTGTTGCTGTTGTTCTTGTTGCTGCTTCTGCTGTTGCGGCTACACTTGCAGCAGCAACTCCTGTTGCTGCTGATGCGGGCTGCTGCGGCTGTTGTGACTGCTGTAGCAGCTATGGTAGCTCCTACAGCCGCGGCAGAGATGCTAGTGGGGTGGAGAATTTTTTTCTGCTTTTTTTCCTCTTTCGTCTGTCACAGCGGATTCCGCTGCTCGCTATAGGCAACGGGCAACTAGCTCGCTGTTTGTTGCGAGCAGCGGGCTCGCTGCTCGTAGCCCGTCGCTCACGGCGAGCTGCAGGCTGCAAGCAGCAGTAACCGCTATTGGCTGCTACCGGCGGCTGCTTGCTGGTGCTGCAGCTGGCTGCTACCGCGGCTTTGTGCTGTGGATGCTGTAGCCTGTTGTTGCTGCTGCTGCTCGCTGCTTCAGCTGCTGCTTGCTGCTCGCTGCCGCTGCTGCTTATTGCTGCTGCGGGATACTACTACGGGCTGCTACGGGCTCCTGCTACTGCGGACTGCTAGTGTGGGCTGCTTTTGCTGCGGGCTGTTGCTTCTGCTTGCTTCTGCTGCTGCATGCAGCTGCTCCTGGCTGTTGCTACTGCTGCTCGCTGTCGTTGCCTCTGGCTGCCACTGTTGTAGCCTACTACTACTACTTGCTGGTGCCAGTCACTGCACCTGGGTGATGTTGCAGCGCGCGTCGTCACCCACAGGTGTCGGACACGGCCTGCCGCTCAGCTCCTCCTATCACGCGTGGGGGTCAGGGCTGCCGAAATGGCGTACAGAGCTAGTTGCCCATTGCCTATTGCGTATGGTGCCTGTACGCCAGTCTTCTGCTGCTGTTGCTACACTCTGGCTTTGATACCAATCTAGAAATGCTGGGTAGCAAGTTGGGGCGGCAGCATTGTTAGTGTAGCGTGCGGGCTTTCACGCTCATTGCTTAAGTGTGCTGCCCCCTCAGTCTACCGCTGTAGAGTCTCAATGTGGAAGCTCTGTGTTTGTTACTCAGAAACGCGCCCGCCATTGTTAGCGCCAAAAAGCACCTAAAAGCTGAAAGTGACTGATTAGGAATGAAGAATGAGCAACAATGGGAGACCCCTCCAAGTTCTAGCTCCCCCCGACTAGTGTAAAACTTGTTACTCAGCTAGCCAGCCAATCAGAAAATAGTCCTAGACCTATTTTCTGGCAGGCAGGGTTTTCTCGGTGAGTCCTGCCAGACGCCCGACAGCCCAAAACCCGGGCGTCGTCCGTTTTGCCCAAAAACTGGACCATACCATAATACCCACACTGCGAACGCAGTCGTGCGGTCAGAATCAGCTAGAAAAATAGCAGCAAAGAGTTATGGCTGCCCGAACCCAGCAATGCCTACAATAGTCAGTGATGCCAAATAGGACCACACAGCAAGATACATGGATCCTAGGCACAGCATGATGCTGCAGACGCAACACCACAACAAAAGACAGTGTTGGGTGCATGCAGACAGCATCTGCAGTGGTCGTGACCGCCGGCGGCCCAACCGCCGAGGACGCCTACCGATGGAACTGAGCGCATCACCGCAAGGAGGAGGCTCCAACGAACGGTGAGTGGGCCTCAGCGCGCGTCGGCTCCACCGAGCGACACTCCAGCAACGTCGAGTCTCGTCGTCAGTCATCTGCATGCCAATGTACACAAGCCGGGAGGACACAACAGAGTACAATGAGAGATGCACAAAAACCAATAGTGGCACGGCTACGATGTCACACATAACAGCTCGGAACCCTGTGACAACCTCCAAGACGTCGATCATCTCATAAACAGCTGTTATCGTCGTCTCCAGGCCACATCTGCACACGCGGTGGGACGTCTTGGCTAAAAGGGGGGGAAGTGTTTCGTACTAGACTTACACGAGTCCCTAATCTTTCCAAGTGGGTATCTTTGTTACTACACATACAACCCATTGCGTTGCGAGAATCACAATGTACACTCGAACGGTCGAGGGGAAACTGGCCAACTACCTGTTAGTGTTGACACACACGCAAGTGACCTCTTGTCTCCACCCACTCACACACTCGTTACTGGAGGTGACTGAGCACCGTTGAAGCCATGGTCCAAGCTAGACTGGTCAGGTGCAAGGCATGCGTGACCTCAGCCCCGCTCAAGCCCTGTCCTGGACGCACCATGCAATTCTCAGTATTTGGTTGTGAGCCACGTTGTGGCTGAAACTTGAGATTTAACTTGAGAGATGCATGCTCCACATACGCTCGTGGTCGATATAGTTTCTGGACTTGTGTTCCTTACATGCAGTGCTAGTTTTAAAGTTCTTGCCCGGGTTGCTAGTCCTACGGGGCCACACGCTCAGTCGCTTTGAGGTGTGAGAAATCACGGCGGCTCCTTAGCCGACCGGTCAGGTTTGACCCCGGGGTGGCGGCCGGCCCCCACATCGAGCCTCTCAAGTGGGTGGCCCGGTCCATCGCGGCTAAGAGCTCGCTAGCTCGTTACTCTCATTACACTTGTTCTTAAAGTGCCTTGTGGCTAAGTGTTTCTCCACCTCTTTCACCTCCCACCCTAGCTATGGATGCCGTGTCCTCCTAGCTTTGTATGTTCGAGGGTGTAAGGAGGACTCTCGTCGCCACTTGCTGGTATCAGAGCAAGGGGGATACCTTCCCCGCTCTATCGATCCGGGACCCACGGGTGAGGCTATGACGAGGCAGTATGGCGGTATCTTGCCGCGGTCATCGCACCTTGCACCTCATTGCCAGCCCGAGGCATCACCCCGTGTGCTATCTCACCACAGCACCACCTCACCATCGTCATTCTCGGCTCGGTGTAGTTATCCCTAGTTTTGTTTCACGCACTCCACTCTCGGAGTCTCATGGCCTCACCCCTCTCATGGCAGCAGAACACCCGTCAAGGCCACCGTTTGTCTGGACTCGGCTCGCTAGCCTCTGTCCTCAGCTACTGCCCAAAGCCTACGGTCCCGCAGTTCAAGGCCACAGCATCGTCCACCTGCACCCTTGCGCCAAACCTCTTGCAAGGTGGCACACCACCGCATCCACGTGTACCGCGGCAGTCGCTTCTGCGGCGTGTGATGCCACCCTGGCTTTGCCACCTAAGTCGGAGCCGATCCCCTCATCACCAAGGGGCTGGTGCGAGCGTGCGTGCACCAACGAGCTCCTCGCACGCTACGAGGAGGAGGAGAGACGTGCGTGGGCACGTTGTCGACGGTGTGACAGTCTCGGCTATCATCTAGGGGAGGACTACGATCCTGCGGAGCACCTTGTGCTCGCAAACAATGCCGAGTACACTGCCTACTGCCAGTCAGCGACCGACGACTCTCCTACAGTGTAGAACGCACCAGTCACAGGGCCGCCACGTGAGCAATGTCGTTCTGCATCACCTGTAAGCTCACCTGTTGCCCGTAGAACACGTCAGCAGAGTCCTCGCCTTTGTGCCACCCGCTCAGGAACAGGATCAGGTGCCAAGGCAACAGTCGGACAGCCAACAAAGGACTCCTCTCATTGGGCTGCCTCACCTGCTACATCATAGGCAGCAGCTCAACTCTCTGTACCCTCTGACATCTTCTCTGTGTTGGAGGCAGCCCTCGTTTCTAGCTCAGCTGTTGCGTCCATGGTTGTTGCCACAGCTTGTGCCGCAAGTGCACCTGCCACCACCGTTGCAAGCAAGGCTGTTGAGACGTACACCACTACAGCTGTTGACCAGGGTCCACTTGCTGCCGCCACCGTCAACATTGCTACGCAGATTGCAGCCGCAGCTGACTTCGTTGCATCTACGGCAGCCTCAGCTGCCACAACCCTCTCTAGTGTTGTGACATCTATCCATGACTCCACCTCCTTGGTGTCTACTACAGAAGCATCCGCATCCCTTGGCCATCAGGTTTGCCTTCTCGTCACAGCTGCAGCTGCAGTTTCTTCTCTCGCCGGTGCCGCTCTCACTGGAGTTGCCTGCTTCATCGTTTCTACATCCTCCTCTGTAGCCGTCATTGGAGCGTCAATAGTAGCTGCACTGTCTCCCCTGTTTGGCCTGCATTGTTAAACTTGGTGAGCTATTGTTCTTCTACTGCTTGGGCCCTTCTTGCCTTTTTTTCTTCCTCCCTTCTCCATCCCCGTGGCCGTGTGAACTTGACTTCTACCTGGTTGTGCAGCACCACGACTACAACATACATCACATTCCCACGCCCATTGGGGCAAGGGAAACTCTGCCCGAAAAATCTTGTCCGTCACGTGTATTGCCCACCATGCATGTAGACGATGATCACTATACTGCCCTACAACAGGAACTGCGCAAAGAGTGCGCAACTCTTCAAGCAGCTCTCACTGCTCAACGTGCTGCTGAGAAAAAACTTTGAGCAGAGCAGAGGGATCAGGACACGTTCTCAGATCACATTGCCGACCTTGTCCTCAAACGCCTGCAGCCTGTCTTGCGCTCCACACCTGCTGTCTCTGCTGTTGCTGACATTGCTGCTGCCTTCTCCACCTCTCCCGGTTCTGCATCTACCAGCACTGGCTCTCTGTACTCTGACCCCATAGCCGCTGCAGCTGCTGCGGGGGCTGCCATTGCAAAAGCTCTTGCCCAACCTCAGCATCGCAAGCCTGACTTTGACTCTGCACCACCTCACTTCACTGCTAACCTCTCATTCGCTTCTGAAGAGGTGCGCTTCAGTGCATGGGCGCAAGGTGAACAGCTTTGGGAGTACTACCATCCGCCCAATCCCTCAGCTAACCCCTATTTTATTCCCACTGATGCTGAGTCTGCACGTGCTGTCCGTGCTCTCATCCCCGCTGGACCCGATGATCTCATTGATGAGATCGGGTCATACAATACTGACACTACACGTCACACACTGGCTGACCCTATTGGCGCATACGCACTCATCAAACGTCGCATCACTGTCACTAGGCACGCAGCACAAAGTGTGCTCACTGTCCAGTTTAACACACTGTCCATGCGCGCTGACAAAACTATGGATGCCTATAGGGCCCGCAGCTTGCGTCTTCTGAAAGACCTCGGCAAAGCAGCCACTGGACAACTTCCTGCTGTTCTCTCTATCGTCAACAGCCTCATCCCGGAACTGTCCGACATCTTCAGTGAAGTGAAAGCCTCCGAGCTTGAGCATCTTGCTGCTGAGCCTGTCCCTACTGATTCACCACCAGGCATTGGTGTACTTTGGGAGTTCACCTCCCAGCGGCTCACTGATTGATGGAGTGCCCTCCAAAACAAGCGCATCCATCGCGTTGCTGTTGCTACAGCCACCACAGCACTTCCCTCTCCCTCATCCTCATCCTCTTCCTCCTCTTCCTCATCCTCCTCCCCGGCTACGTCCCTTATGCACCAAGGGGGTAACGGGGGGGGGTTGGGGCAAAGGAGGTGGTCGGGGCAAGGGCTCTCCTGCCGCCGGCCCTGGCTAGCAATTGGGTCGTGGCAAAGGCAAAGGCACCAGCACTAACGTCGGCGGCACATCCTCCTCTTTTGCCACTTCCAGCACTGTCATGTGTTGGAATTGTGGGGCCACCGATCACTCTCCACCAAAGTGCCCAGCTCCACCCAAAAACGAGCGCCTGGCCTCTGCCATGTGTGTTCACTGGGCGCGGTCCTCCAATGGCTCTGGAGTCTCTGCTGTTACCTCTCGGGCCGTATCCCCGCCATCTCCTCCATGCCGCCACCCTACCTCTTCTGAGGCTGCCGTCTACCACACTGCTGCAGCTCCTTTGCCTCTTCCTTACCCCTGGGGGTGGCCTCCAGGATATGGCGGGCCTGTCTTCTACGGTTCGTCCTCAAGTGCCTATGCTGCCCCTCCCTGGATGGCGTTGCCCTACTCTTCTCATTGGGCATCCACCGGCGTTGTCATCACCCCAGATCCACCTGAGGACGAGTGGCAGTTGGACGCTGCTCTTTCACACGCCGTCCACCAGTGCCACCTGCGTGATCAAAGAGGTGAGAGTGACCGGTCTGGGCAAGAGTCTCTTGCGTGTTGTCGATGGGGAGTTACGTGGTCCAACGTCCGATCATGTTCTTGGGCGTCCCCCTGATGATGTGCGATGGATTGAAGAATGGCAGTCTCTTCGTTTGCCTCGTTGCCTAGCTACATGTGGTCAGCGCCTCGTCCCGCATGTTGCCATTACTGCTGTGAGTCGTGATCCCTCTGCTGTCCGTGCGTCCGGGGGCTTTTAAATCCTTCATTCCGGTGCCACCCATCACATGACCTTGTCGTGAGCGTCCTTTGTTTCTCTTGGTCTTGTTGGGTCCGTGCGTCTCATTCCCACTGGCTCCGGTCAGCTACTCCCTGTGCAAGGTGTCGGTGTTGTGCGCTTCGTCGGTCCTGGGGGGGAACTGTTCCTACCTGACGTCCTATACGTTCCATCGCTTGAGCTGATCCTGCTCTCTGTCACCACGCTCGACGACCAGGGTATGGACTTCTCATCTAGCCGTGGCACTGCCTTTGTCTCTCATCGCACCTCTGGCCGCATACTTCTCCCAGGCACTCACTGTGATCGTCTGTTTCGCGTTCCCACCTTCGTACCGTCGCCCACCACTGCTGCTCATGTGCACGTTGCACACTCCCTCTCTTCTGCCCAGGCTCAGCTACTACACCGCCGCTTGTGCCACATTCACACTACTGCCATTGACTCCCTTCTGCGCACACTCCCTGCTGAGGGTGTGGATGCTGGCCCGTTCCCTTCCCCCTGTCCACCTGACAGTCTCGATTGTGCTCAAGGAAAAATGCATCAGTCCCCTTTCTCCACCTGTGAGACGCGCACCTTTGCTCCCCTTGACTCGTTGCATGCTAACGTCATGGGCCCCCTCTCCCATGACATTCTTGGGGGGGGGGGGGGGTTGGTCGCTATGTGCTCTGCCTCACTGATGATTTTTCTTGCATGCGTTGGGTCTTTGCCCTTAAACAGAAAAGTGACGTCTGTTCCTCCATCGAGTCCTGGCTTCCCCAGGCCGAACTTGTATGTGGTCGTCATCTCCGTGTCTTTTGTTGCGATCGCGGGGGCAAATTCATCGGTCCCACCTCCCGCTTTCTCTCCTCTTGCGGTGTCCACGTCGAGACCACCGCTCCCGACACGCCCCAGCAAAATGGCTTGTCTGAGCGTTGGAACCGCAGTCTTAGTGACGGTGTCCGTACTCTTCTTGCTGAATCTGACATTCCACCTCTCTTCTCCTTTGAGGCCATGTCATACATGACATGATTCTGGAACCGCATTCCACATGGTCCTCTCCCTCGGCATGTCACGCTGTTTGAGCGTTAGTTTGGTCGTCGAGTGGATCTCCGCCTTGCTCGCGTCTGGGGCTGTGTCACTGCAGTCTGGCTCCCTCAGGGCCAGCGCGACGGTAAACTCAGTTCGGGTGCTCAGCTCTGCACCTTCCTTGATTTTTCCGCCATGTGTGAAGCCTGGCGCTTCTGGGACCCTGATCGCGTCCGGGTCGTCGAGTCGTGGGATGCCCTTTTCTTTGAGGATGTCTTCCCTGAGGATTTGTCTCGTGTCGCTCCCTCTTCCTCTTTGTCCTCGCTCTGTCGGCTTGGGGGGGGTGGGTCTGCTCCAGCCTCCGGTCTTGCTGGTGTCCCTCCCTCGAGCATGCCCCCTCGCGGGCCTGGTCCTGCCTCTAATCCCGCTTTTGCACCTTCCCCGAGCTTGATCTCGTCCCACACCTCGTCCGCTCCAGGTTCCTCCCACACGGACACACCTCACACTACCCCGTCTTCCTCCCCACACTCTTCACCCTCCTCATCGTCTATGCCCACATCAGTGCCTGTCAGTGTCCCCCCACTTTCTGACGACACTCTTGCATAGTCTCCCCAGCATGACGTCTCTGACGTCCCCTCACAGTCACAGCGTGTCATCTCTGACGTCCCCTCACCAGTCTCTGAGGCACCTTCAGTCATGCCCAAGCCATACACTCGAGGAGGCAGACTTCATGCTATTCCACAGCTGTCCGTTTCACACCTATCACAGTCACAGTGTCGCACCCGGTCTAGTGCACCTCCCACTGCAGCTGGCTCGACTGCCAGATCTACTGGGCTTGACGCTCTTGGACTCGCTGTCGGTGTAGTCCATCCCAACTCAACAATGGGCTATGCTCTTGTTGCTCATGAGTTCATCAGTGCCTTGGATGCCACCGCAACAGGATATGTTGTTGCCTCTTTCACTACAAGTGGTCTGCCCTCTCTGATCTCACTCCTAGCAAATCCTACCATAGTGCGTCAGGCTAGAGAGGCCGCTGATGCTGATCAGTGGGAGAAGGCCATGCAGGAGGAACTCACGGCCTTGAAAGAACATGAGGTGTTCGAGCTGGTTGACCTCCCGCCCGGCCACAAGGCAGTCTCGACCTGTTGGGTACTTTGGCGCAAGCTGAAGCCTGACGGCACGATTGACAGATACAAGGCACGCCTCACGGCCAAGAGCTTTTCCCAAATTCTGGGCGTTGACTTTGATGAGACCTTTGCTCCAGTTGGAAGCTACACCACCGTCCGGGCTCTTTTGAGCCTGGTAGCTCAGCATGACTAGGAGTTGGAGCAGATGGATGTTGACAATGCATTCCTGCATGGACGCCTTGATGAGGAGATCTACATGGTGCAATCCCCAAGTTTCACTGATGGCACGAACAAGGTTTGGGGGCTGCGCAAGGCACTGTACGACCTCAAGCAGTCACTACGCTGTTGGAACTTGGAGATCTCCTCCACCCTGGAGAAGGGCGGCTACCATCGTAGCTCAATTGATCCAGCACTCTTTCCAAGTACCCCCTCATAGCCCCTCGTGGCCGTTTTGGTCTACGTGGATGATCTTCTCATTGCGTCACACAGTCCTGTGGCCGTATAGTGAGTGAAGGCTCTTTTGCAGTCCGTCTACAAGATGAAGGACCTGGGTCCAGGTCGTGTGTTTCTCGGCATGGAGCTAGAGCGAGACCGCAAGCGTAGGACACTACATGTACACCAGGCTGCATGCATTTGCAGCCTGGGGGAGCGTTTCTCCTCCTTTCTCGCCGACACCCCCACGGCATCCACACCGATGACCCTAGCAGGCCAGCGCCTGCTGAAGTCACTTGACTCTTCCCAGTTGGGAAACACTGTCGACATAATCGATTACCTCTGTGTGATTGGTTCACTGATGTACCTCGCCACTACCACCCGAGCGGATGTGGCCTTAGCGGTCAACTTCCTAGCTCAGTTCTCTCAGCAGCCCCGTCAGAAGCATCTTGAGGTTGCACTGCGTGTCGTTCGCTACGCTTTGTCTACTGCGTGTGTTGGCCTGTGCTACAGGTCACAACCCTCTGTTGTCGTTGATACGTACACCGATAGTGACTGGGCTCATGATACGGATGCACATAGTCGCACAGGCTACATCTTCCTTGTGGGTGGCACTGCTATTCCATGGAAGAGTGGCAAACAGGGATGTGTGGCATGCAACTCCAGCAAGGCTGAGTATGTTGCGCTCGGCGCAGGTTTCCTAGGAGAGTGTCTGGCTTTCTCGCTTGCTACAGCAGCTCCACGTGCCAATTCGCTACATCACCCTGCGCTGTGACAACCAGAGCACCAAGGCAATTGCTGAGCATGACGGCATGCACCATTCACACACCAAGCACATCAACATTGAGCATCACTTTGTGCACGAGCGCATTGCCGCAGGAGAGGTCCAGATTGTCTGGGTCGACACGGGTCAGCAGTGTGCAAAACTTCTCACCAAAGCTCTTAGCAGTGGAATGTTCAAGGCTGCTGTGCATGCTGTTGGCTTGTTGTGCGCTCGTGACCCTCCTGGCTGATGTGACGCCGTTGTCCCTCACTTCGAGAGTCCTTGTGTGGTGTGTGGGCTGTACGTCTGTGGGTCATGGGGGAGTGTTAGTGTTGACACACACGCAAGTGACCTCTTGTCTCCACCCACTCACACACTCGTTCACTGCAGGTGATTGAGCACCGTTGAAGCCATGGTCCAAGCAGGACTGGTCAGGTGCAAGGCAGGCGTGACCTGAGCCATGCTCAAGCCCTTCCCTGGACGCACCATGCAATTCTTTGTTGGTTGTGAGCCACGTTGTGGCCGAAACTTGAGGTATAACTTGAGAGATGCATGCTCCACATACGCTCATGGTCGATGTGGTTTCTGGACTTGAGTGCCTTATATGTTGTGCTAGTTGTTTAGTTCTTGCCCGGGTTGCTGATCCTATGGGGCCACACGCTCAGTCGCTCTGAGGTGTGAGAAATCGCCGCGGATTTTTAGCCGACTGGTCAGGTTTGATTTGGGGGTAGCGGTCGGCCCACACGTCGAGCCCCTCAAGTGGGTGGCCTGGTCAACCGCGGCTAAGAGCTCGCTAGCTCGTTTCTCTCATTACACTCGTTCTAAAAGTGTCTTGCGGCTAAGTGTTTCTCCACCTCTCTTACCTCCCACCTTAGCCATGGATGCCGTGTCCTCCTAGCTTTGTGTGTTCGAGGGTGTGAGGACTCTCGTGCCCACTTACACCACCCTGCCATCAGTGGATATTCTGAACCTTCTGACAGCTTCGACCACTTTCACAAACCTACAACAGAAGTATCACGACCTTTTGGTCGACTTCTCGACGCATCGAGACGAATGTGGATTTGTACAGATGCATGTTGCTTGTTCATCGTCAACCATCGAAGACCCCCAACTTCTCAGCGGACCTTTTTGAATTTGACGATTCATGACGTGACTCCACACGCGTTGCTCGACAAACAAACCAGCAATGCTGACGATACCTCATTTGTAACTCCATACTTGTATGTATATGCTCGATCATGTTGACACTTGTCATCGAAGTGCACTTATTGGTAACTATGTATTGCTCAAGTGCCCCAAACCATAAATCGTGTTCTGCCTAAAAAATCTACCTGTTCATTATCTACGCTTTTTTTGGCATAAAAGTTACTAATATGTACAAAGTATCTAAATTTCTCAATGCTTATCATATTCTTCTACCGCATACCTCATTCATGTGAACCATTTACATTAATCTCGGCGTGAAACATGCATCACTGGATATAGCACTGTATTTCTAATGTTTTTGTATACATGAGGCTTCAATTGGCATTTGTTTAAATCGGACCCTTATACTCTATGTCTATGTGGTTTCTGGGCGATAACGCCGTTTTGCCGAACAAGAGACTGGTACTGCACGCGAAGCGTGCATAGGGCTACATAGTAACTTCCTATGTGTTGTCATTTAGAGCAAGAAGCACATGCATTCATGCATGTTTTCATTCAAAGCAACATGAATGCATAAAATCTGTTTATCTCTACCTATATATATGTATTCCTATATCCATATCTTTATCTATATCTAAATGTTTCTCTACATCCACAAATAATTTTACATTTACATCTATATCGACATTTACATGTACACATGTACCTTCATTTGCATATGCATGTACATAGAAATCTCAATCTACGTCTACATCTACATCTACACCTACATCTACATCTAATTCTACACCTATGTCTACATCTACATCCACCTTTACCTCTACCTCTACATCTACATCTACATCTATATCTACATCTACATCTACATCTACATTTACATCTACGTCTACATCTACATCTGCATCCACATCTATATCTACATCTACATCTACATCTACATCTGATTCTGCATCTAAATCTACATTTTCATACAAATCTACATCTACATCTACATCTACATCTACATCTACATTTACATGTGTATCTACATCTACATCTACATCTACATCTAGATCTAGATCTTTATCTGTATCTTTATCTGTATCTCTATCTATATCTATATCTATACCTATATCTATACCTAAATCTATATCCAAATCTATATCTATATCTATATCTATATCTATATCTATATCTATATCTATATCTATATCTATGTCTATATCTATATCTATATCTATATCTATATCTATATCTATATCTATATCTATATCTAGATCCAGATCTAGATCTAGATCTAGATCTATATCTATATCTATATCTATATCTAGATCCAGATCTAGATCTAGATCTAGATCTATATCTATATCTATATCTATATCTAGATCCAGATCTAGATCTAGATCTAGATCTATATCTATATCTATATCTATATCTAGATCCAGATCTAGATCTAGATCTAGATCTATATCTATATCTATATCTATATCTAGATCCAGATCTAGATCTAGATCTAGATCTATATCTATATCTATATCTATATCTAGATCCAGATCTAGATCTAGATCTAGATCTATATCTATATCTATATCTATATCTAGATCCAGATCTAGATCTAGATCTAGATCTATATCTATATCTATATCTATATCTAGATCCAGATCTAGATCTAGATCTAGATCTATATCTATATCTATATCTATATCTAGATCCAGATCTAGATCTAGATCTAGATCTATATCTATATCTATATCTATATCTAGATCCAGATCTAGATCTAGATCTAGATCTATATCTATATCTATATCTATATCTAGATCCAGATCTAGATCTAGATCTAGATCTATATCTATATCTATATCTATATCTAGATCCAGATCTAGATCTAGATCTAGATCTATATCTATATCTATATCTATATCTAGATCCAGATCTAGATCTAGATCTAGATCTATATCTATATCTATATCTATATCTAGATCCAGATCTAGATCTAGATCTAGATCTATATCTATATCTATATCTATATCTAGATCCAGATCTAGATCTAGATCTAGATCTATATCTATATCTATATCTATATCTAGATCCAGATCTAGATCTAGATCTAGATCTATATCTATATCTATATCTATATCTAGATCCAGATCTAGATCTAGATCTAGATCTATATCTATATCTATATCTATATCTAGATCCAGATCTAGATCTAGATCTAGATCTATATCTATATCTATATCTATATCTAGATCCAGATCTAGATCTAGATCTAGATCTATATCTATATCTATATCTATATCTAGATCCAGATCTAGATCTAGATCTAGATCTATATCTATATCTATATCTATATCTAGATCCAGATCTAGATCTAGATCTAGATCTATATCTATATCTATATCTATATCTAGATCCAGATCTAGATCTAGATCTAGATCTATATCTATATCTATATCTATATCTAGATCCAGATCTAGATCTAGATCTAGATCTATATCTATATCTATATCTATATCTAGATCCAGATCTAGATCTAGATCTAGATCTATATCTATATCTATATCTATATCTAGATCCAGATCTAGATCTAGATCTAGATCTATATCTATATCTATATCTATATCTAGATCCAGATCTAGATCTAGATCTAGATCTATATCTATATCTATATCTATATCTAGATCCAGATCTAGATCTAGATCTAGATCTATATCTATATCTATATCTATATCTAGATCCAGATCTAGATCTAGATCTAGATCTATATCTATATCTATATCTATATCTAGATCCAGATCTAGATCTAGATCTAGATCTATATCTATATCTATATCTATATCTAGATCCAGATCTAGATCTAGATCTAGATCTATATCTATATCTATATCTATATCTAGATCCAGATCTAGATCTAGATCTAGATCTATATCTATATCTATATCTATATCTAGATCCAGATCTAGATCTAGATCTAGATCTATATCTATATCTATATCTATATCTAGATCCAGATCTAGATCTAGATCTAGATCTATATCTATATCTATATCTATATCTAGATCCAGATCTAGATCTAGATCTAGATCTATATCTATATCTATATCTATATCTAGATCCAGATCTAGATCTAGATCTAGATCTATATCTATATCTATATCTATATCTAGATCCAGATCTAGATCTAGATCTAGATCTATATCTATATCTATATCTATATCTAGATCCAGATCTAGATCTAGATCTAGATCTATATCTATATCTATATCTATATCTAGATCCAGATCTAGATCTAGATCTAGATCTATATCTATATCTATATCTATATCTAGATCCAGATCTAGATCTAGATCTAGATCTATATCTATATCTATATCTATATCTAGATCCAGATCTAGATCTAGATCTAGATCTATATCTATATCTATATCTATATCTAGATCCAGATCTAGATCTAGATCTAGATCTATATCTATATCTATATCTATATCTAGATCCAGATCTAGATCTAGATCTAGATCTATATCTATATCTATATCTATATCTAGATCCAGATCTAGATCTAGATCTAGATCTATATCTATATCTATATCTATATCTAGATCCAGATCTAGATCTAGATCTAGATCTATATCTATATCTATATCTATATCTAGATCCAGATCTAGATCTAGATCTAGATCTATATCTATATCTATATCTATATCTAGATCCAGATCTAGATCTAGATCTAGATCTATATCTATATCTATATCTATATCTAGATCCAGATCTAGATCTAGATCTAGATCTATATCTATATCTATATCTATATCTAGATCCAGATCTAGATCTAGATCTAGATCTATATCTATATCTATATCTATATCTAGATCCAGATCTAGATCTAGATCTAGATCTATATCTATATCTATATCTATATCTAGATCCAGATCTAGATCTAGATCTAGATCTATATCTATATCTATATCTATATCTAGATCCAGATCTAGATCTAGATCTAGATCTATATCTATATCTATATCTATATCTAGATCCAGATCTAGATCTAGATCTAGATCTATATCTATATCTATATCTATATCTAGATCCAGATCTAGATCTAGATCTAGATCTATATCTATATCTATATCTATATCTAGATCCAGATCTAGATCTAGATCTAGATCTATATCTATATCTATATCTATATCTAGATCCAGATCTAGATCTAGATCTAGATCTATATCTATATCTATATCTATATCTAGATCCAGATCTAGATCTAGATCTAGATCTATATCTATATCTATATCTATATCTAGATCCAGATCTAGATCTAGATCTAGATCTATATCTATATCTATATCTATATCTAGATCCAGATCTAGATCTAGATCTAGATCTATATCTATATCTATATCTATATCTAGATCCAGATCTAGATCTAGATCTAGATCTATATCTATATCTATATCTATATCTAGATCCAGATCTAGATCTAGATCTAGATCTATATCTATATCTATATCTATATCTAGATCCAGATCTAGATCTAGATCTAGATCTATATCTATATCTATATCTATATCTAGATCCAGATCTAGATCTAGATCTAGATCTATATCTATATCTATATCTATATCTAGATCCAGATCTAGATCTAGATCTAGATCTATATCTATATCTATATCTATATCTAGATCCAGATCTAGATCTAGATCTAGATCTATATCTATATCTATATCTATATCTAGATCCAGATCTAGATCTAGATCTAGATCTATATCTATATCTATATCTATATCTAGATCCAGATCTAGATCTAGATCTAGATCTATATCTATATCTATATCTATATCTAGATCCAGATCTAGATCTAGATCTAGATCTATATCTATATCTATATCTATATCTAGATCCAGATCTAGATCTAGATCTAGATCTATATCTATATCTATATCTATATCTAGATCCAGATCTAGATCTAGATCTAGATCTATATCTATATCTATATCTATATCTAGATCCAGATCTAGATCTAGATCTAGATCTATATCTATATCTATATCTATATCTAGATCCAGATCTAGATCTAGATCTAGATCTATATCTATATCTATATCTATATCTAGATCCAGATCTAGATCTAGATCTAGATCTATATCTATATCTATATCTATATCTAGATCCAGATCTAGATCTAGATCTAGATCTATATCTATATCTATATCTATATCTAGATCCAGATCTAGATCTAGATCTAGATCTATATCTATATCTATATCTATATCTAGATCCAGATCTAGATCTAGATCTAGATCTATATCTATATCTATATCTATATCTAGATCCAGATCTAGATCTAGATCTAGATCTATATCTATATCTATATCTATATCTAGATCCAGATCTAGATCTAGATCTAGATCTATATCTATATCTATATCTATATCTAGATCCAGATCTAGATCTAGATCTAGATCTATATCTATATCTATATCTATATCTAGATCCAGATCTAGATCTAGATCTAGATCTATATCTATATCTATATCTATATCTAGATCCAGATCTAGATCTAGATCTAGATCTATATCTATATCTATATCTATATCTAGATCCAGATCTAGATCTAGATCTAGATCTATATCTATATCTATATCTATATCTAGATCCAGATCTAGATCTAGATCTAGATCTATATCTATATCTATATCTATATCTAGATCCAGATCTAGATCTAGATCTAGATCTATATCTATATCTATATCTATATCTAGATCCAGATCTAGATCTAGATCTAGATCTATATCTATATCTATATCTATATCTAGATCCAGATCTAGATCTAGATCTAGATCTATATCTATATCTATATCTATATCTAGATCCAGATCTAGATCTAGATCTAGATCTATATCTATATCTATATCTATATCTAGATCCAGATCTAGATCTAGATCTAGATCTATATCTATATCTATATCTATATCTAGATCCAGATCTAGATCTAGATCTAGATCTATATCTATATCTATATCTATATCTAGATCCAGATCTAGATCTAGATCTAGATCTATATCTATATCTATATCTATATCTAGATCCAGATCTAGATCTAGATCTAGATCTATATCTATATCTATATCTATATCTATATCGATATCTATATCTATATCTATATCTATATCTATATCTATATCTATATCTATATCTATATCTATATCTATATCTATATCTATATCTAGATCTATATCTATATCTTTATCTATATCTACATCTATATCTACCTATATCACCCACCTATACCTATACCTATACCTATACCTATACCTATACCTATGTAAATACCTATACCAATACCTAAACCTATACCTATACCTATACCTATACCTATACCTATACCTATACCCATACCTATACCTATCCCTATACCTATACCTTTACCGATACCTTCACCTATACCTATACCTATAGCTATACTTATACCTATACCTATACATATACCTATACCTATACCTATACCTATACCTATACCTATACCTATACCTATACCAATACCTATACCTATACCTATACCTATACCTATACCTATACCTATACCTATACCTATACCTATACCTATACCTATACCTATACCTATACCTATACCTATACCTATACCTATAGATATACCTATAGCGATATCTATACCTATACCTATACCTATACCTATACCTATACCTATACCTATACCTATACTTATACCTATACCTATACCTATACCTATACCTATACCTTTACCTATACCTATACTTATACCTATACCAATACCTATACCTATACCTATACCTATACCTATACCTATACCTATACCTATGCCGATACCTATACCTATACCTATACCTATACCTATACCTATACCTATACCTATACCTATACCTATACCTATACCTATACCTATACCTATACCCATACCTATACCTTTACCTATACCTATACCTATACCTTTACACATACCTTTACCTATACCTATACCTATATCTATACCTATACCTATACCTATACCTATACCTATACCTATACCTATACCTATACCTATACCTATACCTATACCTATACCTATACCTATACGTATACCTATACCTATACCTATATCTATACCCATACCTATACCTATACCTAAACCTATACCTATACCTATACCTTTACCTATACCTATACCTATACCTATACCTATACCTATAACTATGCCTATACCTATACCTATACCTATACCTATACCTATACCTATACCTATACCTATACCTATACCTATACCTATACCTATACCTATACCTATACCTATACCTATGCCTATGCCTAAACCTATTCCTATACCTATACTTGTACCTATACCTTTACCTATACCTATATCTTTACGTACACCTATACCAATACATATACCTATACCTACACCTATACCTATAATTATAAGTGTATCTATATTTATAACTTTATCTTTATGGATATCTATATCTAGATAGATATGCAGATGTGTTTAGGTATTTGTACTTACATCACGTATGTACATGTATGTTTTTGATATTTACATCTAGATCTACATGTACTTATCTTAAAATGAATCATTTTATATGTATAATAATACATGGTTATGTATCTATGTATGTTTATCTTTATGTAAGTTTAAACATAACCTCAGTTATGTGTATGTACATGCTTACATTCATTTATGTGTGCATGTAAATCTTCATAGATAGAGATAAAAACATATTTATATCAATTAATCGATCAATTTGTATGTTATTAGGTTATTTCATAACTTTTGTTTTTGATTTATTTGTATTCCATGATGTGTTCTCATTTTTAACAATTCTTCAAAAGAAGGGTGTCTTATTCAGACAAATTGAACCATTGTATGTTTTTTGGTATCTTATTTTAGATCATTTAACTAGAATGGCTGGTTTTGTTTGTCAATCCTTGTGAGACCAAATAAATGTTTTGGAAGACGGGTCCAAATACCAGTCTTGTTACGTTGTTTTTGTACGACAAGGGGGATACAAAAACAAATTACGCGAGTAACCGCACCATCCCCTGTACGCGCATCCTTATACCATGTCCTATCCACATCGCGTGGCTAGGAATTCTTCTTCGCGTCGTCGCCAGTAGTCGTCGCGTCGTTGCCATAGTCCGCATTGCCGACTCGAGCATCCCTGTCACCACCACCGCCGTCGCCGAGCGCATCTCTGCTGCATAGCAGCAGCAATAGAAACAGAGGCAGCTGCAGGGGTAGCAGCAGCAGCAGCAGCAACGACAGCAGCAGTGGTGGCATCAGAAGAAGCAGCATTGGTAGCGTCAGCATCGGCGGGGCGTTTGCGTGGACTTTGGCTTCGGCGCGGACGGGTGCGTGGGCGTTGGTGTGAGCGTGAGCGTGGGGGCGGAGGAGGCGGCGGGGGAGGGGGAGGCCGAGGGGGAGGGGGCGGGGGAGGGG
>SZWC01012191.1:42925-54573 GCA_023375785.1 Penium margaritaceum | reverse complement strand
CCCCCCCTTTCCTGATGAAGAGGCCTAAAAGAGACTGGATCTGTACCCCCAAAAGAAACTAAAAAAATAAAATGGTCATGTGGTCACCATTTTAAAACAAAATGAGTTAGGATGTATGCATCTCTTTAGCTTGGTTTGAAATGAGTGGCGTGGGACCCCCTCCCCTAAGCACACACGCACAGTCGGAGTACTTGTGCAATTGTGCAAATATCCTTTGTTGTCTGCAATAAGGAGTCAAGAAGACAATTTCCAAAAAAATAAAAAGGAGAGATTAAAAAACATTGTCTATCTACATTAAGGACACTCATGGGGCTGGTGCTGTTTGAATAAGCCCTCCTACCCAATCAGGAGGCAGGAGATGAAGTTGGTATGAAAGCCAGAATAAGTAATACTTCAGGCGCGGCTTAAGGCACGCCTTTTAACATTCCAGGAGAAGAAGAGGAAAAGTACCACAATCTATACACAGTCTAGATGAAACCTTTTCATGAAAACAAAGGCTTATGGTGCAGGTAGAGGCTAAATCTGCTGGAACAGCTGCTCTTGAGGAAGAAAAAGGGTCCCATGGGGTTGCATGCAGTCTCAGTGGTTAGAGTGAAGGTGACAGATTGAATGGCCTCACTCGGTCTCAGAGGCGTCGCATGCTTCGTAAGCTGGGGGGTCCGTGTTGTTCTGGTTGCATGGCCAAAGTGTGCTGATGCCTTCCAAAAAAGAAAAAAAATGACACAGTGCAACGTAAACGATGTGCATCCGTGTTGCACTGCGTACTGCGAGTGGTAACAGGCACATGTATTGTGCGTGTTGGTTGGTGCGGTAGTTGCACCAAAGGCAAGGGGCGCTTCTCCTTTGACACACAGGCTCCTGATGATGCATCACTTGTGCAATGATCCACTTGTTGAGTTTGTTTTTTGGGGCGTGAGAGATGTCATTCCTCAAACATGCATTGAGGGAAATGATGCCACCCATGGCTCATTTGGGTGGAAGAGTAGATAAAGAAGAAGGAAAAAAAGGGCAAAGAAGCATGGGCTGTCACCCCGTTCCCGCCGGAGACTGCGCCGATTGCACGGCGTGAGCGCGTGCGCCAGGCATTGGCCCTCTCTGACCTCTGTGGGATTGTGCCCACCTTTGCTGGTGCTTAGTTTGCAAACCCACCAAACTGTGCCGAGGTGGCGGCGCTTGCATGCGATAGTATACCCCGAAGTTGTGCCGGTCAGGGGCGGCTTTGCATGCCTTTCCATTATATTAATGAAAACTTTCCACCAAAAAAAAAGAAGAAAAAAATGAGAAGCATGGAAGGAAGATGTCAGAGAGGAGAGTGATCAAGCTGCTCCACTAGTGGGTGTGTGTGACACAACTCAGGTAGAGCCAGCGGGCCAAGAGGCCAAGCTCAGTGAGCAGTAGGCCCACAATTCTCGTGCTGCGCCATGCCAAGCCCCCTCAAGATAAAGCATAGACTTCGATGACACCACATTCCTGCCAAATTCCAGCAACAGAAAGCCGCTGGGCGATGATGGCCACACCATGGGCAGACCAACCCAACATGTTTGCCTGCAAAGGCAGACTCCAAACCCTCTCGCAACACAGTGGCATTAACCACCAAACAAAGCGCCAACAATCCGGACCCAACCTGCCAAATTTCTCCCAATCCACTGTTCATAGCCTCCGCCGCCCGCATCGCCATACCTACCTTCTGCATTTGACATCCCTGCACGTCCTTGTCACGTCAGCCACCCACACTGCAACCTGACCAGGTTGTGAAGGATGAGGTCAGGAAAAAGCTCTCCCACATACCCCTCTGGATGTTGCAAGTACCCCTTTGGCTCAACTTCCATTTCCAGCATATTCTCTCAAGAAATCTCGCGGACGAGATCTTTCCTGGAACTAGCTAAGCTTGAGGTGTAGTTGTCTTTCCAAGAAGGAGCTCCTTGGATCATTGGAGCTGAACATGGAGTAGAACTCATGTACCTGTTGTCCACAGCTGCCCAACTACATTCCAAAATTGACCTCTTTGACTCTGTTCCTATGGAAGAGTAAACTATGGAGATCCTCTGCCCCCAATGTGAGGAGGTACGGACAAGCATCTTTATCATCACTTCCCGTCCCTGGTGACTATGGGGAAGACCACTGCTTTGGGGCGGAGAATTTACCGCTCCTTCCACTTAAAACACCTCCAATGAGTCTACAACTGGGAGGAGGGTAAGAAACACTTTACAGGGGCGAAATTTCAATAAGTACAAAGATTCTGGGCTTTGGGATCCAAGGGGTTGCACTCTGGCTGCCGCTCCACCCCACTGGCATGTGGGCGTACATGCACCTGATTACAGCCGACATCCATTGTGAATTGCAACTCTGGCTGGGCCTGCTGCTTGCATAACTTGACAACAATTGGAAGGATGGTCTGCTCCTTCCTCATATGACATGTAAGAAAAGCTCTTGGCCTATTCTCAAGTTCCACCATGCAATACAGGATGAGATGATGTTGATTTACTACGAGCACTCCCTGCATGTGCTCGTGGAACCATCGGAGCAGCCGGAGAGATTTTTTGGTAGCCCTCCAATATGAAGTAATGTTGCACGACTGCTAAGGCAGAAAGTGGGTAGTGGACGTCACCATCATGGACGCACAGAAATCACAGGCCAGGATGATGGGAACATCCTGCCGGCAGTACAGGTCCTAAAGGAAGTGAGGAAGCAGCCTGCATTGAGACTAACAGCTGGATAAGCGTCGTGCAACTTGGTTGGGTAGATGATTGATGAAACCTGTCCCCACACTTGGCATCAAGGCTACACACTGAATCCGGTCTGGACTTAGTTTGTGGACCAAAAACCTGGATTTTCAAATCCCCTTGAATTCATGAAGCCTGCAAACCCAGTGGGAATATCAGATAACTGTTTTTGGTGAGGATAATGAATGGCGGATTGAAGCTTGTCTCCTTCTTCGATAGAAGTTACGTGGTTTTTGTTTGAATGGTATGCACCTTGTCCACTGGCTAGCTGGCTGGTTGCACGGAAAGACAAGGCACACACTGCTCTATGGAGTACATACCCTTCGTATTTTCTGAGATAGGCCAGGAATACACTGCCCATAATAGGTATATTTGCTGAAGATCATCATAGGAAACACAACATTGTGGCCTAGTTGGGTCAGGCGCAGGAGCTCTTGGGTCGCGGGCTCAAACCCCGCTGCGGCCGCATTTTTCTTTGTGGCCCCCAATGGGGCAGGAAGCTTCTAGGAAGCTTACTAGAGCCTATCTTGAGGATGACACTTGGCGGTCTTAGGTCGCGCCAAATAGGACTGTGGGCTGAGGTTGGCTTCTGTAGAGCCACTGCAAGTAGAAGCATTAACAAAGCTCTGCAAGTACCAAAAGCCTATGCCTTGCATGCATCCATTTACAGTTCTTGCCTTTGAGACTCCTCACAGAGTGTCCGACCAAGGGTAGACACTAAAGACCTTCATGCGGACTATGTGACGTTACAAACCAAACGAACCAAAAGTGTGGATCTCGTGTTCGAGGGTGATATGTTATCTTGGTTGCAATACTAAGAGCGGTTGGCGGTCTCCCATGTTGGGCCCCGTTTTCTAGACCGTTGCTATCCGGCGCACTGACAAAGAGTTATGGGTCCACCACACTTCTGGTTCTAAGGTACGCTTCTAAGACCGACTCGCGTGTGGTATTGCAAGGTGCACAGGTACAACAGGGACATGAAGGTTGGACGGCTCTAATATGCTCCGTCGGTTCCATCGGCTTCTTCAGGTAGGGTATGTACACGTGGCGGACTAGGGGACGAGGAATACCTGTATCCATGTTGGACAAGACCCTCGAGCCCCAACGGGATAAAGCTCTATCCCTTTAGAAGGTGGTACTACCCCGAGTCTATTCTCCTCACGACATCACAATCGCCTGAGGTGATCATCGGCAGGAGGGGTATGCAACGGAACCAATTGTACCTTAAACAACGGTCAAATTCAACAGCCCTATCAGCCTCATCGGCCTCAACGAAGCAGAGTAGCAGTGAAGTAGAGAATACGAGCAACCACCAAAACTGACGGATCCGACTTAAGCCCGCCTTGAGGCGGGTACATCCACATTCATGAGGACAGGTTTTCCCTTGTGGAAATGGTAGTTTGAGATTTTCATGAACGTGCGTGGCTTCCTCAATATCCTAAAAGGGACCGAGACTGCACCCACCGACACGACAGTGACTACACATGCGGCTGACCTTGCAGCATGGACAACAAAGAACAACATGGCTCTCGCCATACTTGTGACGTCCATCCATGAGACTCAACACTCCTACATCACAAGATGCACGTCGGCTGCCAAGGCCTTCGCAAAACTCTCACATTTTCATCAATCAAAGGTTGATGTCGATGAGGGTGAGCAAAGGAGAATCGATACACGCATTTCTGCAATCATTCAACAACGTACTACAAGAGGTCCAGCAAATAGAGTAGAATCTCCACTCTAACATGCGTGCCATGATCGTTTGATAGCACTGTCAAAAACCTGGAAATCCTCTTCATCCTCCTCAGAGGTCATGAGTCCACGTTTGCAGGCTATTGAGGACCTGCAGAGCCAGGAGGACGAGATGCGTCCCCTGCAGCGGGAGCAGACCGACGCCATCCATACACTCACCGAGCTTTTTTGGGGTCATTCCGCGACCCCACAACAGACCTCCGAGGGAGCAGACGGGGTCGCACCTTCTATGCAACAGTCAGCTCCAGCACCGGAGACAGGAGCTGGAGATGACCCGTTGCCTCTTGATCCTTGGGATGAGGATCTAGAGATGCCGAGCATGGAGGACGACTCCCCGAGTGCGAAATTTGTATGCTTCAGAAGTGCCTTTGCTAGCTTCAGACGAGCTCTCTGCCCCCACACACATCTTGTTTTCCCGAGATTCGATCGTCGCCCGACCTCCACCCCAGCGACTTCCCTCTTCCCGGTGTCTTTCCTATACCTCGTCCTTCTGAGCCTGTGGTTGCTCTCCCAACGGAGCGACATCCCAAGGACTTCGAGACACCGCCCCTACGATACGTTAGTGAGGACGGCTTTGATTGCTGGGAGATCCTCTTCCAGGTTTGGGCCATATCAGGAGGCGTGTGGCCCTACTACAATAGTCCGTATCAGACCACGGACTGAGCACAGGTGCTGACAGTGGCTAGGGCGATGCGCGGACTTCTCTACGCCATACCGCGCGAGACCGTCGTTGACTTTCGCTCGTTCCTTGGCAAGGAGCACCGGCGCTCATCCACGCGAGGACTGGGACCTGGCGTTATCCCTGCTTGCTACAGAGACACACGCCACCCACGCTGTGCACATTTGTGCCTTTCACTATCTTCGGCAGGGACCTGCCGAGCCAGCACCAAACCAAATACATAGGTGAGGTACTAAAGCGGTATCACATGGAAGAGTGCAAACCTGTCAACTCCCTAATGACGACCGATGCAAAAATGAAGGCTTCAATGTCGCCAAGCAATGAAGCAGAACAAAGGGAGATGCAAGATATCCCCTATCAGTCCGTCGTGGGTAGCATTATGTACGCCATGGTAGATACTCGTCCGGACATGTACTATGCATAGTAGATGGAACAAGTGAGCAGGTTCGTGGCCAACCCATGGCCATAGCATTGGCAGGCAGTCAAGCGCATCTTGTGCTACGTGCAGAAGACATGTCAAATGGGCCTCATCCTTGGAGGCCAACAAGGTACGGACCCCCTCCGCCTGAAGTGCTACACCGACGCCGACTCAAGGGGAAATCTTGATGACCGGAAATCTACCTCTGGATATGTGTGCATCTTGAATAGCGCTGCCATCTCATGGTCCAGCAGGATGCAAGATTTTGTTTCTGTATCTATGGCAGAGGCAGAGTTCGTTACTCTGTCTGAGTTGTGCAAGGAGACTCAGTGGTTGCGCAGCTTGCTTGGCACAATGACAGTGCCACAGAAAGATGCTATGGTTGTGTACGTGGACAACATCTCCCGGCAAACGAAGCACATCGACATACGTTACCACTACTCACTTGACCTGGTCATGAAGAACATGCTGAACTTGCACCAGTGCGGAACCAAAAGCATGCTTGCTGCCTGTATGACCAAGCCACTAGAGAGCAACTTGCACTATGCAGACATTCGTGGATTCGGTATGAGGAGTGCAACAGAGGAAGGGTAAGCTTCAAGGTATTGATGGAGCCCGCTAAGTGGTAGATGGACAGAGGTGTAAGGGAGAGATTTGTTGAATGGCATGCACCTTTTTCACTGGCTAGCTTGCTGGTTGCATGAAAAGACAAGGCATGCACTACTCTGTGGAGTACATCCCCTTGGTGTGTTCTGAGATAGGCCAGGAATGCATTGCCCATAATGGGTGTCCCCTGGAGATCATCATAGGAAACACAACATTGTGGCCTAGTTGGGACAGGTGCCGGAGCTCATGGGTCACACGCCCAAATTCCGCGACGGCCGCATTTTTCGTTGTGGCCTAAAATGGGACAGGAAGCTTCTAGGAAACTTAGTAGAGCCTGCCATTGCAGGTAGAAGCATTAGCAAAGCGTTACAAGTGCAAAAGCCTGTGTCCTGCATGCATCCACTTACAGTTCTTGTCTTTGAGACTCCTCACAGAGTGTGCAATCAAGGGTAGACACCAAAGACCTTCATGCGAACTTCGTGAGGTTGCAATCCAAACGAACCAAACGTGTGGATCCCTCGTTCAAGGGTGATATGTTGTTTTAGTTGTAATACCAAGAGCGGTTGGCGGCTTCCCATGTTGGGATCCATTTTTAGAAGCGTGGAAAGGAGCAAGACAAGCAACTGAAGAACCCACAAAAAGAATGGTCGGGAAAAAAACCCAACGCCTCTCTTTTGAAAGATGTTCGGGACAACTGCATAGGTAAAGATCCAGTCGGGAGAAGGTGAAGGTAAGCTAGACGCATGTTCCAAAAAGTGCATCATGGTTGGGTATGAAACGTCACACAAAGCCTATCGGCTTTGGGACTAGGCAACACGCAAGCTCGTGACGAGCCGTGACGTTGAGTTTGATGAACACACCCTTGGAAAGGGAGATTGGATAGTGTTACTTGAGTCCGAAGACCAAGCACCCAACAACTGGCTCGCTTTCCCTGCAGGTGGTGGGCATGGGAGACCAGCTGCACAAGATGACACAGTAATTGATATGAACACAAATACCGAGGCGTCCGGAGCTTTTGGGTCTTATTTTGAGTCTGATGATGAAAACAATGGCAACACACCACCAGCTGTGGTAGCACGAATAGCAAAACAGGAAGCTGCACCAGCATCCCAACACAGTTTGTGATCAAAGAAAATATCTTTGTGGGATGAGGACGATTGGACTGGCCTTTGCTGGATGTGCATGGCTGAGGGAGAGCCATCCATAGTGGCGGAGGCGATGAATGGCCCCGATGCGGCCAAGTGGAAGGAGGTAGTGGACAGCGAGCTCATGTCCATTGCCAAGAAACGTCACGTGCATACTGATGGATAGACCCGACAAGGCCCATGTGGTGGGATCCAAGTGGGCCCTCTGAGTGAAGAAGAAACAAGGTGGCAAAATGAAAAGTTCAAGGTGAGGGTAGTGGCAAAGGGGTTTTCTCAACGCCCGGGCTCTCAGTATGACGAGACGTTCGCGCTCGTTGTGACCTTTGCCTCCATCCGCTCTCTTCTTGCCATTGCAACCGTAAAATCCCTAGAGATACACCAGATGGACGTCACAATAGCTTTCCTCCGTGGGAAGCTTGACAAGAAAGGGTTGATTGAGGTGCCTGAAGGAGTCAAAGCTCCCAAGGGCAAGTTCTACAAGTTGGTCAAAGCGCACTACGGGCTGAAACACGCCTTAAGGATATAGTATAAAGAGATGGACGGTTCATGACCAGTCTCTGCTTCGCGCATAACCAAAATGACCAGAGCATGTCCGTGCACAATAATGAGAGTAGGCTGATGCTTGTTGCACTGTATATGGATGATTTGATTGTCCACTCTTCTTCGATCGAGTTGCTAGATGAGCCAAAGTCTGACCTCAACAAAAGGTTCAAAATAAAGGACATCCTCTCGTGTACTACCTCGAGATCACCATCCACCGCAACCGAGTAGCAGGCACCATTAAACTCAACCAAACCAAATACGTAGGTGAGGTACTAAAGCGGTATCACATAGAAGACTACAAAACCTGTCAGCACCCTAATGACAACCGATGCAAAAGTGAAGGCTGCAATTTTGCCAAGCAATAAAGCAGAGCAAAGAGAGATGCAACATATCTCCTACGAGTCTGTCGTGGGTAGCATTATGTACGTCATGGTAGATACTCGTCCGGACATCTGCTATGCTGTCGGACAAGTCAGCAGGTTCGTGGCCAACCCACGGCCACAATATTGGCAGGCAGTCAAGCGCATCTTGTGCTACCTGTAGAAGACACGTCACATAGGCTTTGTCCTTGGAGTTCAACAAGGTACGGACCCCCTCCGCCTGAAGTGCTACACCGACGCTGACTCGGGGAGAAATCTTGATGATCGGAAATCTACCTCTGGATATGTGTGCATCTTGAATAACGCTGCCATCTCATCGGCCAGCAGGATGCAAGATTGTGTTTCCGTGTCCACGGCAGAGACAGAGTTCGTTACTCTGTTTGAATTGTGCAAGGAGACTCAGTGGCTGTGCAGCCTGCTTGGCACAATGACAGTGCCACAGAAGGATACCACGGTTTTGCATGTGGACAACATGAGGGCCATCATGATGGCTGAACATGAGATCATCTCCTGGCAAACAAAGCACATCGTCATATGTTACCACTACTCACGTGACCTGGTCATGAAGAACGTGCTTGACTTGCAGTACTACGGAACCAAGAGTATGCTTGCTGACTGCATGACCAAGCATGAGTGCGGCAGAGGAAGGGTGAGCGTCAAGGCATCGATGAAGCCCGATAAGCGATCGATGGACGGAGGTGCAAGGGAAAGATTTGTTCAATAATATACACCTTGTCTACTGGCTAGCTCGTTGGTCGCATGAAAAGACAAGGCATACACCGCTCTATGGAATACATCCCCTTGGTCTGTTCTGAGATAGGCCAGGAATGCACTGCCCATAATGGGTGTACTCTGGAGATCATCATAAGAAACACAACATTGTGGCCTAGTTGGGATATGCATCAGAGCTCATGGGTCACATGCTCATACCCCGCGATGATCGCATTTTTTTGTGGCCCACAATGGGACAGGAAGCTTGTAGGAAGCTTACTAGAGCTTGCCACTGCAAGTAGAAGCATTAGCAAAGCTTTGCAAGTACAAAAGCCCTGCTTGCATCCATCTACAGTTCTTGCCTTTGAGACTCCTCACAGAGTGTCCAACCAAGGGTAGACATCAAAGACCATGCGGACTTCGTGAGGTTGCAAACTAAACGAACCAAATGTGTGGATCCCTCGTTCGAGGGTGAAATATTGTCTTGGTCGTAATACCAAGAGCGGTTGACGGCCTCCTATGTTGCGACCCGTTTTCTAGACCGTTGCTATCCGGCGCATTGACAGTTTTTGGCAGTTGTAGCCTTGGGCACGACACACCTAGGAACAAAAATTGGAGAATGCAATGCAACATTCTGTGTTTTTACTTTGGGAGTGCAAACAGAGACACAGAAACAAACAATCCTTGGCAACCGTTCATAAAAATGATGATGGCGAGAATTTCATGTGTCGCATGCACATGTAGCAAGGACAGGATTGGAAACAAAAAAAGCAGTTCGATGAGGGGCGTGGCCAAAATCTTGACCGCTGCCTCACCTGCATGACTCAGATTGAGTCTCAATGAGACTTGCGCAGTCATGAGAATACTTAATGTCAGTCTATCCTACACTCTTATGGAAGCATTGAGCAACAACTGCTATCGTCCATGCAAGTCTACGATAGCCTGTCAATTTTGCAGGAGGGGGTACCGCGGGACGACTCCGCATCTCCCAATCTTTGGGATATGCTAGCCGCTATCCGCCGGGTTGAGGAGCGTCAGGTGGACTCCATGACCTGCATGGCGGACCTTTGACTGCGTCTCAGCCGCATCGAGGCCTCTCTCTCTGCCGCGCCTGTCCCACAGACAAACTGTCCCCTGCCATCCGACACCTCCACAGGCTGGGCAGTAGGGGCGGAGGCCTCCGGTGAGTCGCAGCCTCCCCTTAGCAGTCCCGGCAGCCCTGGCAGCCTCGACACGACTAGCAACCTCATGAGCCACCACTACCACTTCTGCCCACACCTTCCGTCGCTCTCGCCTCGAAGAGCGCGGCTGACGTCAAGCCATCGCTTAGCTCGTCCTTTGGGGGCACCCAAAGCGGGCCCACCAATCGCCCCCGCTGGGAACTTCGCCCCGCCACCCAGCGGTAACGAAAGCTCGAGCAGCTTCTGGGCCGGTCGCACCTGCGAGCCAAGGAGCGGCGCCCGGCCCTCCGCCTCAACTGCAGCCTTGGCACCCGCCTAAACGGGTTAACCACCCCTCTGCCGCACATCGGCTCCATTCCCACTAGCCCCCCACCTGCCTCGGGGTAGTCATGACAGCATAGCCAGCAGCCTCAGCAGCCACAGCGGCATCAACAGCCCCAGCAGCAATAGCGGTACCAAAGTTGGTAGCAGCCCCATACACACCAAGAGCATCAACAGCACCAGGAGAAGCATCAGTAGCGGCACCGAAATTAGCAGCAGCAGCAGCATCAGCAGTAGCAGCAGCAGCAGCAGCCGCAACAACAGTAGCCGCGGCAAGAGGAGTAGTAGCAGTAGTAGCAGCATCAGCAGCAACAGTAGTAGCAGCAGCAGAAGTAGTCGCATTTGCAGTAGTGATCACAGTAGCAGTAGCAGCCACAGCAGTAGCAACAACAGTTGCTGCTTCTTCCACAGCCACAGCAACAGCTGGCCCTGCAGCCATCGTAGCAGATGCTACCTCCATCACAGCTAGCGCTGTAGCAGCCTCAACAGGTGCTACCTCAGTTGCTGCTTCAGCAACTCCAATAGCTGCTGCCCCTGCTGTAGCCCTCGCTACAGTCCCTGCCACAGGCCCCCCCTGCAGCCCCTGCCGTAGCTCTTGCCACAGCCCCTCCCCCAGTTGAGCCCACGGCAGTCGGTGTGCCCACCGAGCCCATACCCCCTCCAAGCAAGCACGTCGCGGCCCCCTTCTCTGGTCCCAACAGCCATGCCAGGCGCACCCCCGTCCTGCTGAAGTGCTGGCTTGGGCGCAACTGCAGCTGTTGGACCCACACCCTCGACCCCTCCCACCGCCACAACCGTCCGCTCCCTGGCCCCCGCTTAGGGACGGGGGACTTTGGCGATGACCGGTACATGGACTCCCCCGGTGGACATTGTCCCGCTCCCTCCCTCCCTCGGGGTGCAGGGGGGGTGGGCAAGGGCCCTGCCCAGGCCTCCTTGCCCTGCCATCCTAGGGCGCGTAGTGTCCCCGACTCCCCCCCTTTCCCCCCCTCCTGCCCTCCCCCCTTCCACCCCATCCCTCTCGCTCCCTCGCCCACCACCTCTCCATACCCTCCCCCCCACTCCCCACACCACCTCCTTCACCCCCCCTCTCCCCCTCCCACAGGCACTCTCTCCCCCCAAGATCACCCCCTCCTCCCCTCCCCCCCGCCCCCTCCCCCGGCTGACCCCCTCCCCCCACGCTCGTCCTCGA
>SZWC01012190.1:64338-75281 GCA_023375785.1 Penium margaritaceum | reverse complement strand
CCAAGACATGTGGAGCAAGCCCAATACAGCTGGAGCAAGCCCAATACAACTGAAACAAGGCCAAGACAACTGGAACAAGGCCAATATAGCTGGAGCAATGCCAAGACAAGTGGAGCAAGGACAGGACAGCACGAGTAAGCCCAAGATAACTCAAGCAAGCCCAAGACAACTAGGGCAAGCCTAATATAAATGGAGCAAGCCGTAGACAAGTGGATCAAGCCAAAGAAAACTGGAGTAAGGCCAAGAGAACTGGCGCAAGCCCAAGAAACCTGGAGCAACCCAAAACAACAAGAGCAAGCTCAAGACAACGGGAGCAGGGCCAAGACAACTGTAGCAAGCCTAAGACAACTAGAGCAAGCCCAAGACAACAGGAGCAAGTCCTAGACAGCTTGAGGAAGGCTAAGACAACCGGAGAAAGGCAAAGACAGCTCGAGCAAGCCAAATATAACTGGAACAAGGCCAAGACAACTGGAGCAATCCCAAGACAACTCGAGCAACCCTGATAGAACTGGAGCAAGGCCAAGAAAACTTAAGCAAGCCGAAAACAACTGGAGCAAACCCAAAAATTCTGGAAATAGCCTAAGACAACTGAAGCAAGCCCAAGACAAAAAGACCAAGCCCATGACAAGTGGAGACAACAAAACATCCCTAGAGCAAGGCGAAGCAAACTAGAGCAATGTCAAAACACCTAGAGCAAGCCTGATACACCTATAACAAGACAAACACAGCTGGAGCAAGCCCAGGACGGTTGCAGCAAGCCCAATACAATAGGATCAAGCCCAAGACAACTGGATAAAGCCCAAGACAAGTGAACCAAGCCCAAGACCACTCGAGCAAGGCCAAGAAAACTGGAGCAAGGCCACGACATTTGGAGGAAGCCAATGACAACTGGAGCAAGCCCAAGACAACTAGCGCAAGGCGAAGAAAACTAGAGCAAGGCCAAGACAACTGGAGCAAGCCCATGACACATGGAGCAAGCTCAAAACAACTGGAGCAAGGCCAAGGCAATTGGAGCAAGGTGAAGACAACTAGAGCAAGGCCAAGACAACTGGAGCAAGCCCATGACACATGGAGCAAGCTCAAAACAACTGGAGCAAGGCCAAGGCAATTGGAGCAAGGTGAAGACAACTAGAGCAAGGCCAAGACAACTAAAGCAAGGTGGAGACAACTCGAGCAGGGGCAAGACAACTAAAGCAAGCCCATGACAACTAGGGCGAGCCCAAGAAAAGTGGAGCAAATCCAAAACAACTGGAGCAAGGCCAAAAAAAGTGGAGCAAGCCCAATACAACTTGAGCAAGCCCAAGACACCTGGAGTAAGGGCAAGAAAACTGGAGAAAGCCCAAAACTAATGGAGCATGTGCAAGACAACTGGAGCAGGCCCAAGACAGCTGGAGCAAGGCAAAGGCAACTGGAGCAAGCCCAAGACAACTAGAGTAGGCCCAAGACACTTGGAGCAAGCAAAGGCAACGGGAGCAAGAGCAAGACAACTGGAGCAAGGCCAAGAAAACTAGAACAAGTCGAAGGCAGCTGGAGAAAAACCAAGACAACTAAAGCAAGGCCAAGACAACTGGAGCAAGCCCAAGACAACCAGAGCAAACCCAAGACAACTAGGGGAAGCCCAAGACAACTAGAGCAAGCATAAGACAACTGGAGCAATGCCAAGACAACTAGAGCAAGCCCAAGACAACTGGAGCAAACCTAAGACAACTGGAGCAAGCCTAGGAAAACTGGAGCAAGGCCAAGAAACTGGTGCAAGCCCAAGACATCTGGAGCAAGCCCAAAACAACTGGAGCAAGACCAAGTCAACTAGAACAAGCCCGAGACAACTGGATCAAGTCCATTAAAACTGAAGGAAGGCCAAGAGAACTGGAGCAATCCCAAGACACCCGGAGCAAGGCCAAGACACCTGGAGCAAGGTCAAGACAACTGGAGCAAGGCCAATACAAAAAAAGCAAGCTTAAGAGAATTCAAGGAAGGTCGAGACAACTGGAGCATGTCTTAGAAAGCTAGAGCAGGGCTCAGACAACAGGAGTGAGCCAACGACAATTGGAGCAAGCCAGAGATATTTGGAGCAATTCCAAGACAACTTCAGCAAGCCCAGTATAACTGGAGCAACCTGGTACAATTGGAGCAAGGCCAAGATACTTGGAGCAAGCCTAAGACAACTAGAACAAGCCCTAGACAACAAGAACAAGCCTAAGACAAATGATGCAAGACAAATACAACTGGACCAAGCCCAAGACAACTGGAGAAAGCCAAAGATGACTAGAGCAAGGCAAATCCAACTGGAGCAAGCCCAAGACAACAGGAGAAAGCCTCATACAACTGGAGTAAGGCCAAGACAACTGGAACACGCCTAAGACAACTGGAGCAAGCCCAAGACAACAGGAGCAAGCCCAAGACAACTGGAGCAAGCCCAAGACAAGTGGACCAAGCTCTTGACAACTTGAGTAATGCAAAGACAATTGGAGCAAGGCCAAGATAACCGGAGCAAGCCCAAGACAACAAGTACAAGCCCAAAAGACATGGAGCAAGCCTGACATACCTGGAGCACGGGCAAAATAACAGGAGCAAGGCCTATATAGCTGGAGCAAGGCCAAGACAACTGGAGCAAGCCCCAGACAATTGACGCAAGCCCAACACAACTCGAGCAAGCCAAATACAGCTAGGGCAAGGCCAAGAAAGATGAGGCAAACCCAAGACTACTGGAGCAAGGCCAAGACAATGGAGCAAGCCAAAGACAACTAGAGATAGTCCAAGACAACTGGGTTAATACCAAGACAACTCGAGAAAGCCCAAGACAACTAGAACAAGGCAAAGAGAATTGGAGAAAGCCCAGGAAAACTGGAGCAAGCCCAAGAAAACTTGAGCAAGCCCAAGAAAACTATAGCAAGGCCAAGACAACTGAAGCAAGACCAAGACACTTGGAGCAAGCCAAAAACACCTGCAGCAAGGCCAAGATGATTGGAGCAAGACCAAGGCAACTGGAGCAACCCCAAGACAAATGGAGCAAGCCCAAGACAACTGGAGCAAGCACAAGACAACTGGAGCAAGTCCAAGACAACTAGAGCAAGGCCAAGACAACCGGAGTTACCCAAATACAACTAGAGCAAGCCCAAGGGATTTGGAGCAATGCCAAGACAACCAGAGCAAATCCAAGAGACCTTACAGTAACCCAATACAACAAGAGCGAGCCCAAGACAACTCAAGTAGGCCAAAAACAACTGAAGCAAGGCCAAGACAACTGGATCGAAGCCAAGACAACTGGAGCAAGTCTAAGACAACTTGAGCGGGCCCAATACAACTGGATCTAGGCCAAAACACAACTACAGCAAGGCCAAGTCAACTGGAGCAAGGCCAAGACAATTGGAGCAATGCTAAGACAGCAGGAGCAAGCCGAAGACAACAGGAGCAAGGCCAAGACAAGTGTAACAAGCCGAAGACAACAGGAGCAAGCCTAAGAGGACTGGGGCAAGCCAAACACAGCAGGAGAAAGCCCACGAAATCTGGAGCAAGCCCAGGACAACTGGAGTAAGACCAAGAAAACTGAAGCAAGCCCAAGACAACTGGAGCAAGCCCAAGACAACTGGATTGGTCCCAAGACAACAGGACAAAGGCCAAACACCTGGAGCAATGCCAAGACAACTGGAGCAGGCCCAATACGACAATAGCAGCTCTAAGACAGCTGGAGCAAGGCCAAGACAACTGGAGCAAGGCCATGACAAGTGGACCACAGCCAAGAGAACTGGAGCAAGGCCAAAACAGTTGGAGCAAGTCCAAGACAACTAGAGCAAGGCCAAGACAAATGGAGAGAACCAAAGACAACTGGAGCAAGCCCAAGATAACTGGGAAAAGCTCAAAACAACTGGAGCAAGCCTAAGACGACTAGGTAAAGGCCAGGAAATCTGAACCAAGCCCAAGACAACTGGAGCAAGCCCAAGACAACTGGAGTAAGCCCAAGACAACTGGAGTAAGCCCAAGACAACTGGAGTAAGCCCAAGACAACTGGAGTAAGCCCAAGACAACTGGAGTAAGCCCAAGACAACTGGAGTAAGCCCAAGACAACTGGAGTAAGCCCAAGACAACTGGAGTAAGCCCAAGACAACTGGAGTAAGCCCAAGACAACTGGAGTAAGCCCAAGACAACTGGAGTAAGCCCAAGACAACTGGAGTAAGCCCAAGACAACTGGAGTAAGCCCAAGACAACTGGAGTAAGCCCAAGACAACTGGAGTAAGCCCAAGACAACTGGAGTAAGCCCAAGACAACTGGAGTAAGCCCAAGACAACTGGAGTAAGCCCAAGACAACTGGAGTAAGCCCAAGACAACTGGAGTAAGCCCAAGACAACTGGAGTAAGCCCAAGACAACTGGAGTAAGCCCAAGACAACTGGAGTAAGCCCAAGACAACTGGAGTAAGCCCAAGACAACTGGAGTAAGCCCAAGACAACTGGAGTAAGCCCAAGACAACTGGAGTAAGCCCAAGACAACTGGAGTAAGCCCAAGACAACTGGAGTAAGCCCAAGACAACTGGAGTAAGCCCAAGACAACTGGAGTAAGCCCAAGACAACTGGAGTAAGCCCAAGACAACTGGAGTAAGCCCAAGACAACTGGAGTAAGCCCAAGACAACTGGAGTAAGCCCAAGACAACTGGAGTAAGCCCAAGACAACTGGAGTAAGCCCAAGACAACTGGAGTAAGCCCAAGACAACTGGAGTAAGCCCAAGACAACTGGAGTAAGCCCAAGACAACTGGAGTAAGCCCAAGACAACTGGAGTAAGCCCAAGACAACTGGAGTAAGCCCAAGACAACTGGAGTAAGCCCAAGACAACTGGAGTAAGCCCAAGACAACTGGAGTAAGCCCAAGACAACTGGAGTAAGCCCAAGACAACTGGAGTAAGCCCAAGACAACTGGAGTAAGCCCAAGACAACTGGAGTAAGCCCAAGACAACTGGAGTAAGCCCAAGACAACTGGAGTAAGCCCAAGACAACTGGAGTAAGCCCAAGACAACTGGAGTAAGCCCAAGACAACTGGAGTAAGCCCAAGACAACTGGAGTAAGCCCAAGACAACTGGAGTAAGCCCAAGACAACTGGAGTAAGCCCAAGACAACTGGAGTAAGCCCAAGACAACTGGAGTAAGCCCAAGACAACTGGAGTAAGCCCAAGACAACTGGAGTAAGCCCAAGACAACTGGAGTAAGCCCAAGACAACTGGAGTAAGCCCAAGACAACTGGAGTAAGCCCAAGACAACTGGAGTAAGCCCAAGACAACTGGAGTAAGCCCAAGACAACTGGAGTAAGCCCAAGACAACTGGAGTAAGCCCAAGACAACTGGAGTAAGCCCAAGACAACTGGAGTAAGCCCAAGACAACTGGAGTAAGCCCAAGACAACTGGAGTAAGCCCAAGACAACTGGAGTAAGCCCAAGACAACTGGAGTAAGCCCAAGACAACTGGAGTAAGCCCAAGACAACTGGAGTAAGCCCAAGACAACTGGAGTAAGCCCAAGACAACTGGAGTAAGCCCAAGACAACTGGAGTAAGCCCAAGACAACTGGAGTAAGCCCAAGACAACTGGAGTAAGCCCAAGACAACTGGAGTAAGCCCAAGACAACTGGAGTAAGCCCAAGACAACTGGAGTAAGCCCAAGACAACTGGAGTAAGCCCAAGACAACTGGAGTAAGCCCAAGACAACTGGAGTAAGCCCAAGACAACTGGAGTAAGCCCAAGACAACTGGAGTAAGCCCAAGACAACTGGAGTAAGCCCAAGACAACTGGAGTAAGCCCAAGACAACTGGAGTAAGCCCAAGACAACTGGAGTAAGCCCAAGACAACTGGAGTAAGCCCAAGACAACTGGAGTAAGCCCAAGACAACTGGAGTAAGCCCAAGACAACTGGAGTAAGCCCAAGACAACTGGAGTAAGCCCAAGACAACTGGAGTAAGCCCAAGACAACTGGAGTAAGCCCAAGACAACTGGAGTAAGCCCAAGACAACTGGAGTAAGCCCAAGACAACTGGAGTAAGCCCAAGACAACTGGAGTAAGCCCAAGACAACTGGAGTAAGCCCAAGACAACTGGAGTAAGCCCAAGACAACTGGAGTAAGCCCAAGACAACTGGAGTAAGCCCAAGACAACTGGAGTAAGCCCAAGACAACTGGAGTAAGCCCAAGACAACTGGAGTAAGCCCAAGACAACTGGAGTAAGCCCAAGACAACTGGAGTAAGCCCAAGACAACTGGAGTAAGCCCAAGACAACTGGAGTAAGCCCAAGACAACTGGAGTAAGCCCAAGACAACTGGAGTAAGCCCAAGACAACTGGAGTAAGCCCAAGACAACTGGAGTAAGCCCAAGACAACTGGAGTAAGCCCAAGACAACTGGAGTAAGCCCAAGACAACTGGAGTAAGCCCAAGACAACTGGAGTAAGCCCAAGACAACTGGAGTAAGCCCAAGACAACTGGAGTAAGCCCAAGACAACTGGAGTAAGCCCAAGACAACTGGAGTAAGCCCAAGACAACTGGAGTAAGCCCAAGACAACTGGAGTAAGCCCAAGACAACTGGAGTAAGCCCAAGACAACTGGAGTAAGCCCAAGACAACTGGAGTAAGCCCAAGACAACTGGAGTAAGCCCAAGACAACTGGAGTAAGCCCAAGACAACTGGAGTAAGCCCAAGACAACTGGAGTAAGCCCAAGACAACTGGAGTAAGCCCAAGACAACTGGAGTAAGCCCAAGACAACTGGAGTAAGCCCAAGACAACTGGAGTAAGCCCAAGACAACTGGAGTAAGCCCAAGACAACTGGAGTAAGCCCAAGACAACTGGAGTAAGCCCAAGACAACTGGAGTAAGCCCAAGACAACTGGAGTAAGCCCAAGACAACTGGAGTAAGCCCAAGACAACTGGAGTAAGCCCAAGACAACTGGAGTAAGCCCAAGACAACTGGAGTAAGCCCAAGACAACTGGAGTAAGCCCAAGACAACTGGAGTAAGCCCAAGACAACTGGAGTAAGCCCAAGACAACTGGAGTAAGCCCAAGACAACTGGAGTAAGCCCAAGACAACTGGAGTAAGCCCAAGACAACTGGAGTAAGCCCAAGACAACTGGAGTAAGCCCAAGACAACTGGAGTAAGCCCAAGACAACTGGAGTAAGCCCAAGACAACTGGAGTAAGCCCAAGACAACTGGAGTAAGCCCAAGACAACTGGAGTAAGCCCAAGACAACTGGAGTAAGCCCAAGACAACTGGAGTAAGCCCAAGACAACTGGAGTAAGCCCAAGACAACTGGAGTAAGCCCAAGACAACTGGAGTAAGCCCAAGACAACTGGAGTAAGCCCAAGACAACTGGAGTAAGCCCAAGACAACTGGAGTAAGCCCAAGACAACTGGAGTAAGCCCAAGACAACTGGAGTAAGCCCAAGACAACTGGAGTAAGCCCAAGACAACTGGAGTAAGCCCAAGACAACTGGAGTAAGCCCAAGACAACTGGAGTAAGCCCAAGACAACTGGAGTAAGCCCAAGACAACTGGAGTAAGCCCAAGACAACTGGAGTAAGCCCAAGACAACTGGAGTAAGCCCAAGACAACTGGAGTAAGCCCAAGACAACTGGAGTAAGCCCAAGACAACTGGAGTAAGCCCAAGACAACTGGAGTAAGCCCAAGACAACTGGAGTAAGCCCAAGACAACTGGAGTAAGCCCAAGACAACTGGAGTAAGCCCAAGACAACTGGAGTAAGCCCAAGACAACTGGAGTAAGCCCAAGACAACTGGAGTAAGCCCAAGACAACTGGAGTAAGCCCAAGACAACTGGAGTAAGCCCAAGACAACTGGAGTAAGCCCAAGACAACTGGAGTAAGCCCAAGACAACTGGAGTAAGCCCAAGACAACTGAAGCAAAACCAAGACTTCTGAGGCAATCCAAATACAACTAGAGAAAGCCAAAGACAACTGAAGCAGGGCCAAGACAAGTGGAGCAAGGCCAACACAACTGTAGCAAGCCCAAGACAACTGGTGCAGGCCCAACACAGCTGGAGCAAAGCCATGACAACTAGTGCAAGGCCAAAACAACTGGAGCAAGGCCAAGACAGCTCTAGCAAGCCCAAGACAACTCGAGGAAGGCCAAGACAAAGGGAGGCAACCCAAGACAGCTAGAGCAACCCAGGAGAGGTGGGCAGAGCCCAAGAGAATTGGATCGATTTGGATATAACTGGAGCAAGGCCAAGTCAACTGGAGCAAGCCCAAGAGAACTTGAGCAAGCCCAAGACAACTAGAGCAAGACCAAGACAATTGGAACAAGCCCAAGACACCTAGAGCATGTCCAAAACAACTGGAGCAAGGTCAAGATAACTGGATCAAGGCCAAGACAACTGGGGCAAGCGCAAGACAAGTGGAGCAAGCTCAAGACAACAGGAGATCGAAAAAGAAAACTGGAGCATATCCAAGACAATAGGAGCAAGCCCAACACAAGTGTAGAAAACCCAAGACAACTGGAGCAAGGCCAAGAGAACTAGAGTCAGGTCAAGAAAACTGGAGCAAGCCCAAGACAACTGGAGCAAGCCCAAGACAACTGGAGCAAGCCAACAAAAACTAGACCACGGCTAAGACATCTGGAGCAAGCCCAAGACAACTAGAGCAAGCCCTCGGCAACTAGAGCAAGCCCAAGAAAACAGGAGCAAGGCAAAGAGAACAGGAGCAAACCCAAGATACATGGAACAAGCCCAAAACAACTGAGGGAAGTCCAAGACAACTGGAGCAATGCCAATACAGCTCGAGCACACCCACAACAAATGGAGCAAGCCAAAGACACCTGGAGCAAGCCCAAGAAAACTGGAATGAGGCCAAGACACCTGGAGCAATCCCAAGACAACTAAAGCAAAGCCCAGAAAGCTGGATCCGCCCAGGACAACAGGAGCAGGGCCAAGACAACTCGAGCAAGCCCAAGACCTTTAGAGTAATCACAAGACATGTGGAGCAAGTCCAAGACAACTGGAGCAAGCCCCAGACCATTGGAGCAAGTCCAAGATAGCTGGAGCAAGGTTACAAAAACTGGAGTAATCCAAAGACAACTGGAGCAAGCCAGAGATAATTGTAGTAAAGCCAAGACAAATGGAGCAAGCCCACGACAACTGATGCAAGAGTGATATTACTGGAGCAAGGCAAAGACAACTAGAGCAAGCCCAACACAACTGGATAAAGTCCACGACAACCGGACCAAGCCCAAGAGAACTGGAGCAAGCCCAAAACAAGTAGACCAAGCCCAAGACAACTGGAGTGAGGCTAAGACAGCTGGAGCAAGGCTACGACAACTGGAGCAAACCCAATACAACTGATGCAAGCCCAAGACAACGGGAGCAAGCCCAAGACAATTAGAGTAAGGCAAAAACAGATAGAGCAAGGCCAAGACTACTGGAGCAAGGCCAAGACAACTGGAGCAAGCCCAAGACAAGTGGAGCAAGCCCAAGACAACCGGGGCAAGCCGAAGAAAAATAGACCAAGACTATGACAACTGAAGCAATGCCAATACAACTCGAACATACCCAAGGCACCTGAAGTGATCAAAAAACAATTGGGGCAAGGTCAAGACAACAGGAGCAAGGCCAAGACAACTAGAGCAAGCCCAAGACAGCTCGAGCAAGCCAAAGACAACTGGATATCGTCCAAGACAACTAGAGAAAGGCCAAGACAACTGTATCAAGCCAAAGAGAACTGGATCAACGCCAATACAACTGGAGCAAAGCGAAGAAAACTTGGAGCAACCCAATAATACTAGAGCAAGCCCAAGACAACTTGAGTAGGCCAACAACAACTGGAGCAAGGCCAAGACAACAAGATGAAAGCCAAGATAACTGGATTAAGCCCAAGACAACTTGAGCAGGCCCAATGCAACTGATCTAGGCCAAGACACAATTAGAGCAAGGCCAAGACAACTGGAGCAAGGCCAGGACTCCTGGAGCTATGCCAAGACACCTGGAGCAAGCCGAATACAACAAGAGCAACAACACAAAAACTGGAGCAAGCTCAAGACAACTAGAGCAAGCCCAAGACAACTGCGGCAAGTCCTAGACAACTCGAGCAATCCTAAGAGAGCTAAAGTAAGCCAAATACAACTAGAGAAAGCCCAAGACATCTGGAGCAAGCCGAGGACAGCTGGAGCAAGACCAAGAAAACTGGAGCAAGGCCAAGAAAACTAGAGCAAGCCCAAGGCAACTGGAGCAGTTCCAAGACAACTGGAGCAAGGCCAAGACAACTAGAGCAAGCCAAAGACAACTCGAGCAGGCCCAAGATATTTGGAGAAATGCTAAGACAACTTGAGCAATTCCAAGACAACTCTGGCAAGCGCAAGACAAATGGAGCAAGCCCATGACAACTGGAGCAAGTCCAAGACACCTGGAGCAAGGCCAGGACAAGTGGAGCAAGCTCAAGACTACTAGATCAAGGCTCAGACAGCTTGAGCAAGCCCAAGACAACTGGAGTAAGCCCGAGACAATTGGAGCAAGTCCAAGATAGCTGGACCAAGGCTACAAAAACTGGAGCAATCCAAAGACAACTGGAGCAAGCCAAAGATAACTGGAGCAAAGCCAAGACAATTGGAGCAAGCCCAAAACAACTGATGCAAGCCTGATACATCTCGAGCAAGACCAAGACAACTGGAGCAAGCCCAAGACAACTGGAGAAAGCCCAAGACAACTTGACCAAGCCCAAGACAACAGGAGCAATCCCAAGACAAGTGGACCAAGGCCAAGACAACTAGAGCAAGCCCGCGACAACTAGGGCAAGGCCAAAACAGACTAAACAAGGCGAAGACACTTGGAGCAAGCCCAAGACAACTCGAGCAAGCCAAAAACAACCGCAGCAAGCCTAAGAAAATGGGAGAAAGGCCAAGTCAGCTGGAACAAACCCAATACACCTGAAGTAAACCCAAAATATTTGGGGCAAGGCGAAGAGAACTGAAGCAAGGCCAAGACA
>SZWC01012190.1:3651-26333 GCA_023375785.1 Penium margaritaceum | reverse complement strand
GAGCTGTCTTGGCCTTGCTCAAGTTGTCTTGGCCTTGCTTTTATTGTCTTGGCCTTCCTCCAGTTGTCTTAGGCTTGCTCCAGCTGTCTTTAGCCTGCTCTAGTTGTCTTGTGCTAAATCCAGTTGTCTTGGGCTTGCTCCAGTTTTCTTCGCCTTGCTCCAGTTGTGTTGACCTCGCTCGAGTAGACTTGGGCTTGCTCCAGTTGTCTTGGGCTTGTTCCAGTTTTCTTGGCCTTCCTCCAGTTGTCTTGGACTTGCACGAGTTGTCTTAGGCTTGCTCCAGTTGTCTTGGGCTTGCTCCAGTTGTCTTGATCTGGCTCCAGTTGTCTTGGCCTTGCTATAGGTGTTTTGGGCTTGCTCTAGGTGTCTTGGGCTTCCTCCATTTGTCTTGGCCTTGCTCCAGTTTTCTTGGCCTTGCTCGAGTTGTCTTGAGCTTGCTGCTGTTGTCTTGGGCTTGCTCCAGTTTTCTTGGCCTTGGTCCAGTTGTCTTAGGCTTGCTCCAGTTCTCTTGGGCTTGCCCCAGTTGTCTCAAGCTTTCTCAAGTTGTCTTGGGCTTCCTCCAGTTTTCTTGTCATTCCTCAAGATGTCTTGGGCTTGCTCCAGCTGTCTTTGCCGTGCTCTAATTGTCTTGGCCTTCCAACAGTTGTCTTGGGCTTGCTCCAGTTGTCTTGGCATTGATCCTGTTGTGTTAGGCTTGCTCCAGTTGTTTTGGGTCTGTCTTAGTTGTCCTGGGCTTGGTCCACTTGTCTTTGGCTTGCTGTAGTCATCCTGGCCTTGCTCTAGTTGTCTTGGACTTGCTCCAGCTATCATGGGCTTGCTCTGATTGTCCTTTCCTTCCTCCAGTTGTCTTGGCCTTGCTCTAGTTGTCTTGGCCTTTCTCCAGTTGCCTTGGGAATGCTCCAGTTGTCTTCCGCTTGCTCCAGTTGTCTTGGCCTTGCTCCAGTTGTCCTGGCCTTGCTCCAGTTGTCTTGGGCCTGCTCCAGCTGTCTTGGGCCTGCTCCACTTGTCTTAGGCTTGCTCAAGTTTTCCTGTTCTTGCTCCAATTGTCTTCGGCTGGCCACACTTCTCTTTCGAGTTGCTCTAGTTGTATTGGGCGTGCTCCAGTTGTCCTAGGTTTGCTCCAGTTGTCTTGTGCTTGCCGCAGTTGCCTTGGGCTTGCTCTAGTTGTCCAGGGCTTGCTCCAGTTGTCTTGGCCTTGTTCTAGTTGTCTTGGGCTTGCTCTAGCTGTCTTGGCATTGGTCCAGTTGTCTTGGCTTTACTCCAGTTGTCTTGGCTGTGCTCTAGTTGTCTTGGCCTGGATCCACTTGTGTTGGGCATGCTCAAGTTGTTGTAGGCTTGCTCCAGTTGTTTTGGCTTTGATCCAATTGTCTTGGCCTTTTCCAGCTCTTTTTGGCCTACGCGACTTGTCCTGGGCTTGCTCCAGTTGTCTTTGGCTTGCTTCAAGTTTCCTTTGCATTTCTGCTTTTGTATTGGCCTTGCTCCAGTTGTGTTGGGCTTTTGCTAGTTGTATTGGGCTTGCTCCAGTTGGCTTGGCCTTGCTCCAGTTGTCTTCGACTTGCTCTAGGTGTCTCGAGCTTGCTCCAATTGTCTTGGGCTTGCTCCAGTTGTCTTGGCCGTGCTCCAGTTGTCTTGGCTTTTCTCCTATTGTCTTGGGCTTGCCCCAGTTGTCTTGGCCTTGGTCCAGTTGTCTTAGGCTTGCTCCAGTTGTCTTAGGCTTGTCCAAGTTGTCTTGGGCTTGCTCTACTTGTCTTGGGCTTCCATCACTTGTCTTGGCCTTACTCCAGTTGTCTTGGGCTTGATTTAGCATGATGTTCCTTGCTCCAGTTTTCTTGGCCTTTCTCCAGTGGTCTTGGCCAGATCCAGTTGTTTTGGCCTTGCTCTAATGGTCGTGGGCCTGCTCCCATTTTGTTGGGCTTGCTCCAGCTGTATTGGCCTTTTTCCAGTTGTCTTGGCCTTGCTCCAGTTGTCTTGGGCGTGCTCTAGTTGTCTTGGGCTTGCTCCAGTTTTCTAGGGCTTGCTCCAGTTTTCTTGGCCTTTCTCTAGTTGTCTTGGCCTTTCTCCAATTGTCTTAGGCTTGCTGTAGTTGTCTGGGGCTCGCTCCAGTTTTCTTTGGCTAACTGTAGTTGTGGCCTTGCTCCAGTTGTCGTGAGCTTTCTCTAGTTGTCTTGGGCTTCCTCCTATTGTCCTGGCCTTGCTCCAGTTGTCTTGGATGTGCTCAAATTGTCTTGAGCTTGCTCTAGTTGTCTTCATATATGACCAATCAACTCACTTCTGAAACCGTGTATTGACAAGTGTATTGGGAAGTGAACATGTCACTAAGCATGGACATCTAACAAAAACTAGTACTTAGCACATGTAATCCATTATAAGTAACATCTTACACGAGGAAATCATATTTGGGCTCTAGTGACATGAATTGACTTTGGTGACTTCTGATAAATGTCTGCATATAGGAATACACGTGTTGATACACCAATTGGTGAGTATATGAATTTGGGTTGATTAACGATAACTCGTTGATCCAGTTGTGTTGGCCTTGCTCTACTTGTTTTTGGCTTGCTCATGGTGTCTTGGACTTGCTCCAGTTTCCCTGGGCTTGCTCCAATTGTCTTGGCCTTGCTCAAGTTGTATCAGGCTTGCTCCATTTGTCTTGGGCTTGCCCGAGTTTGCTTGGACTTGCTCTAGTTGCCTTGTCTCTCCTCGATTTGTCTTGGCCTTGCTCCAGTTGTCTTGGGCTTACTTCACTTGTCTTGTGCTTGCTCTTGTTGTCTTGGCCTTCCTCCAGTTTTCTTGGAGTGCTCTAGTTGTCTTGGGTTCGCTCCAGTTTTCTTGGCCATGCTCCAGTTGATTTAACTCTGCTCGAGTTGTTTTTGGCCTGCACCGGTTGTCTTGGGCGTGCTCCAGTAGTCTTGGGCTTGCTCCAGTTTTCCTGGCCTTGCTTCAATTGTCTTTGCCTTGCTATAGTTTTCTTAGGCTTGCTCCAGTTGTCTTGAGCTTGCGTCAGGTTCCTTGGCCTTTCTCTAGTTTTTGTAGAATAGCTTCAGCTGTCTTGGGCTTGCTTTGGTTGTCTTGGGCTTGCTCTAGTTATCTTGGCCCTTCTCTAGTTGTCTTGGCCTTGCTCCAGGTGTGTTCGGCTTGCTCTGAGTGTCTTGGGCTTGCTCCAGTTGTCTTGGCCTTGCTCCAGTTTTATTGGGCTTGCTCCAGTTGTCTTGGGCTTGCTCCAGTTGTCTTGGCATTGCTCCAGTTGTCTTGGTCTTTCTATAGGTGTTTTCGGCTTGCTCCAGGTGTCTTGGGCTTGCTCTAGTTCTCTTGGCCTTGCTCCAGTTATCTTGGCCTTGCTCCTGTTGTTTTGGGCTTTCTCCACGTGTGTTCAGCTTGCTCAAGTTGTCTTGGTCTTGCTCTATATGTCTTGAGCTTGCTCTAGTTGTCTTGGCCTTGCTCCAGTAGTCTTGGCCTTCCTCTAATTGTCTTAGCCCCGATCCAGTTGTCTTGTGCTTGCTCCAGTTGTCTTGGCCTTGATCCATTTGTATCAATGTTGGTTCAATTGTCCTGGGCTTGCCCGAGTTGTCTTGGGCTTGCTCTAGGTGACTTGGGTTTCCTTCATTTATCTTAACCTTGTTACACTTGTCTTGGGCTTGCTACAGCTGTCTTGGCCTTGCTCCTGTTGTATTGGTCTTGCTCTACTTGTCTTGGCCTTCCTCCAGTTGTCTTTGCCTTTGTCCAGTTGTCTTGGCCTTGCTCCAGTTGTCTTGGGCGTGTTCCATCTGTCTTGGGCTTGCTCCAGTTTTATAGGGCTTGCTCCAGTTTTCTTGGCCTTTCTCCAGTTGTCTTCACCTTTCTCTAGTTATCTTGGGTTTGCTGCAGTTGTATTGGGCTCGCTCCAGTTCTCTTGGGCTTACTCTAGTTGTCTTGGCCTTGTTCTAGTTGTCGTGGGTTTTCTCCGGTTGTCTTGGGCTTCCTCCTATTGTCTTGGCCTTGCTCTAGCTGTCTTAGATGTGCTCCAATTGTCTTGAGCTTGCTCCAGTTATCTTGGGCTTGGCCCAATTGTCCTGGTGTTGCTCCAGTTGTCTTAGCCTTGCTCCAGTTATTTTGGGCTTGCTCGAGGTGTCTTGGGCTTTCTCTAGTTGACTTGGTCTTGCTCGAGTTGTTTTAAGTCTGCTGCAGTTGTCTTGGCCTTCCTCAAATTGCCTTGGACATGCTCCAGTTGCCCTGGGCTTGCTCCACTTGTGTTGGCCTTGCTCGGGTTGTATCAGGCTTGCTCCAGTTGTTTTGGGTGCCTGAGTTCACTTGGACTTGATCTAGTTGCCTTGGGTCTCCTCGATTTGTCTTGGCCTTGCTCCAGTTCTCTTGGGTTTGCTTCACTTGTCTTGGGCTTGTTCCCGTTTTCTTGGCCTGGCTCTAGTTGTATCAGGCTTGCTCCAGTTGTCTTGGGCTTGCCAAAGTTAGATTGGACTTGCTCTAGTTGCCTTTTATTTTCTCGATTTTTCCTGGCCTTGCTCCAGTTGTCTTGGGCCTGCTACAGCTGTCTTGGCCTTGCTCTAAACGAATTGGCCTAGCTCTAGTTGTCTTGGGCCTGCTCCTGTTTTCTTGGGCTTGCTCGAGTTGTCTTGTCCCTGCTCTAGTTGTCTTGGCCTGGCTCCACGTGTTTTTGGCTTGCTCCAAGTGTCTTGTGATTTCTCTAGTTGTCTTGGCCTTGCTCCAGATACCTTGGGCTTGTTCCTGTTGTCTTGGGCTTTCTCCAGGCTTGCCTAAGTTGTTTTGGGCTTATCCTAGTTATCATGGGCTTGCTCCAGTTGTCTTGCGCTTGCTCCAGTTGTCTTCGGCTTGTTCCACTTGTCCTGGCCTTGCTCCAGCTGTCTTAGGCTTGCTCCAGTTGTTTTAGACTTGTCCTAGTTGTCTTGGGCTTGGTCCAGTTGTCTCTCCCTTGATCTAGTTGTTCCGGTCTTGCTCCAGTTGTCTTGGAATTGCTCCTGCTGTCTTGTCCTTGATCCAGTTATCCTTTCCTTGATCCAGTTGTAATGGCCTTGCTCTAGTTATATTGGCCTTGTTCTAGTTGTCTTGGGCCTGCTCCAGATGTCTTGGGCTTGCTCCAGTTGTCTTGGGCTTGCTCAAGTTTTCTTGTTCTTGCTCTTGTTGTCTTGGGCTGGCTACAGTTGTCTTTGGGCTTGCTCCAGCTGTATTGGGCTTGCTCCAGTTGACTTAGGCTTGCTCCAATTGCCTTGGGCTTGCCCCTATTGTCTTGGGCTTGCTCCACTTGTCATGGGCTTGCTCCTGTAGTCTTAGCCTTGCTCCATTTGTCTTGGGTTGCTCCAGCTTTCTTGGCGTTCCTCCAGTTGTCTTGGCCTTGCTCCAATTGTCCTGGCCCTGCTCTGGTTGTCTTGGCCTGGATCCAAATGTATTGGTCCTTCTCAAGTTGTCTTGGGCTTGCTCTAGTTGTCTTTGCTTTGATCCAATTGTCTCTGCCTTGCTTGAGTTGTTTTTAACCTGCTTGACTTTTCTTGGGCTTGCTCCAGCTGTCTTTGCCTTCCTCAAATTGTTTTGGGCTTGATCCAGGTATCTTGGGCTTGCTCCAGCTGTCTTGGTCTTGCTCCAATTGTTGTGAGCTTGCTCTAATTGTCTTGGGCCTGCTCCCGTTGTCACGGGCTTACTCTAGTTGTGTAGGGCTTGGTCTTGTTTTCTTGGCATTTCTTCAGTTGTCTTGGCCTTGCTGTAGTTGTCTTGGGGCTGCTCCAGTTGTCCTGGGCTTGCTCCTGTTTTCTTGGCCTCTATCCAGTTGTCTTCGGCTTGCTCCTGTTGCTTGGCCTTTTTCCAGATGTCTTGGACTTGCTCCACTTGTCTTGAGCTTGCTCAAGTTGTCTTGGGCTTGCTCCAGTTGTCTTGGCCTTGCTCTAGTTTTCTTGGCCTGCTCTAGTTGTTTTGTTCTTTGTCCAGTTGTCTTGGCCGTGCTCTAGTTGATTTAACTCTGCTCAAGTTATTTCTGGCCTGCACAACTTGTCTTGGGCTTGCTCCAGTTGTATTGGGCTTGCTCCAGTTTTCCTCGCCTTCCTCCAACTGTCCTGGCCTTGCTATAGTTTTCTTGGCTTGCTCTAGTTGTCTTGGGCTTGCTCTAGTTTCCATATCCTTTCTCTAGTTATCTTAGACTTGCCTCATTTTTCTTGGGCTTGCTCTGGTTGTCTTGGGCTTGCTTCAGTTGTCTTGGCCTTTCTCCAGTTATCTTTGCCTTGCTCCAAGTGTGTTCGGCTTGCTCCAAGTGTCTTGGGCTTGCTCCAGTTGTCTTGGCCTTGCTCCAGTTTTCTTGGGCTTGCGCCAGTTGCCTTGGGCTTGCTCTAGCTGTCTTGTCCTTGCTCCAGTTGTCTTGTTCTTGCTACAGGTGTTTTGGGCTTGCTCCAGGTGTCTTGGGCTTGCTCCAGTGGTCTTGACCTTGCTCTAGGTATCTTGGCCTTGCTCCAGTTGTTTTGGGCTCGCTCCAGGTACTTTGCGCTTGATCAAGTTGTCTTTGTCTTGCTCTAGATGTCTTGAGTTTGCTCCAGTTCTCTTGGCCTTGCTCCAGTTGTCTTGGCCCTCCTCCAACTGTATTGGTCTTGCTCGAGTTGTGGTGTGCTTGATCCAGTTGTCTTTGCCTTGCTCCATTTGTATCAGGCTCGGTTCAGTTGTTTTGGGCTTGCCCGAGTTCTCTTGGGCTTGCTCTAGGTGACTTGGGTTTTCTCGATTTATCTTGGCCTTGCTACACTTGTCTTGGGCTAGCTAAAGCTGTCTTGGCCTTGCTCCTGTTGTCTTGGTCTTGCTCCTGTTGTCTTGGCATTCCTTCAGTTTTCTTGGCCTTGCTTCAGTTGACTTGGCCTTGCTCCAGTTGTCTTGGACGTGCTCCAGTTGTCTTGGGCTTGCTCCAATTTTCTACGGATTGCTCCAGTTCTCTTGGCCTTTATCCAGTTTTCTTGGCCTTTCTCTAGTTGTCTTGGGCTCGCTGCAGTTGTCTTGGGCTCGCTCCAATTTTATTGGGCTTACTCTAGTTGTCTTGGGTTTGCTCCAGTTGTTTTGGACTAGATCCAGCTGTCTTGGGCTTGCTCCTGTTGTCTTGTGCTTGCTTGTGTTTTCATGGCCTTAATCCAGTTATATTGGGCTTGTCCCTACTCTTTTGGGCTTGTTCCAAGTGTCTTGTGTTTGCTCCAGTTGTCTTGGCCTTGCTCCACTTTTCTTGGCCTTGCTCCAGTTGTCTTATTCTTGCTCCAGTTGTCTTGGGCTTCCTCTAGTTGTCTTGGCATTGCTCCAGTTGTCTTAGGCTTGCTAAAGTTGCCTTTGGGTTGCCCTAGCTGTATTGGGCTTGGTCTGTTGTCTTGGGCTTGCTCCAGTTGTCTTGGCCTTTCTCCAGTTGTCGTGGCCTTGCTCCAGCTTTCTTGGCCTTGCTCGTGTTGTTTTGGCCTTCTTCCAGTGGTCGTGGCTTTGTTCCAGTTCTCTTGGCCTTTCTCCAGTTTTCTTTTGCCTCTTCAGTTTTCCTAGGCTTGCTCCAGTTTTTTTGGCCTTCTCCCAGTTGTATTTGTTGGAATGATGCTCCTCACCATGGCAGGAGTGACTCCAAAAAGGAACACCAAAAAGACAAGCCTTAGTGGATTAGTGGTTAATGGTGTCCACCTCTAGAGGCAGGGGCCCGGGTTCAAGTCCCAGAAGATGAAATTCTGCCCTGCCTCAAGGGAGGTGGAAAATAGATGCCAGGAAGCTAGCTCAACCTCTAGAGTTCCTCTTTAAGTTTCTAGAAGGCCAGGAGAGGGTCCAGGAAGGTGGCACACCTTCTAGAAGGGGTGACTTGTCCTAGAAGGCATCTAGAAGTGTCTTGGTCTTCTGGACACCTTCGCTCCTACTAGAAGCAAGCTGAGGAATCTAGGAAGGGGCAGAAGCTTCTAGAGGAGGGAAGGGATGCCTTCCTAGGTGGGAAAAGGACAGCCTACCAAGGAGCACTCTAGAATCCATAGAATCTGCTAGGAAGCTCCAAATCTGGCATGCTTTGGTGTTGTGGAAAGCTTATATCAATGGCTAAAAAATGCCACTGCTTGTGAGCCTTGATAAAGTGTACATTCCCGGTCAATTGAGGCCAAAACTATTGCCTCAATCTCTGACCAGATTTTGCCATCCTTGGAACCAGTTGCCTCCACAGTTTTAGTCTCTCCAAAAACAGTTGGTGGTGTCAACCAGCCACTGCTAGGGACCCTCCAGGGTGCACACTCACCCTCAGGCCAACAAAGGGTTATGGGCCCACGCCTCTAAGGGGTTCAAAGCCACCTTGATTTCACGCTCCCAACAGCAAGACATGGCAACCAGCGAGCAAGAGAGCAGCTGCGCTGTCCTTAAGTTTGATGGGACAGGCGTTTCCTTGTGGAGGTGGCAGTTTGAGGTCTTCCTCGACGACAAGGGACTGCTTGAACTTGTAAAAGGTGATGAGACTGCTCCACCGGAGACTGCAACGGCTGAGGCGCAGGAGGCATACAAGAAGCGCAACAAAAAGGCGTTGGCGCTCCTTGTGTCCGCGTTATGCCCACCACAACTTGGGCACATCCAAGGATGCACCCTGGCCGCAGACGCATGGTCAAAACTATGCTCCATCTACCAGTCAAGCAACCTTGCCAATCATCTCTTCATCTTCAAACGGCTTGTCACCCTCCGAGCCAACGAAGGCGACAACATCATGGAGATCATGCAGCAGATTTAGTCGCTCGCAGCGGAGTGCGTGGCCACTGGTTGGGAGGTTGACTCTCAGTTGAAAGCTATGATCCTCCTTCTTGCCTTGCCTGACAGTTGGAGTCCCATGATCACAGTCCTTGGTGGCTGGCCTTCCGACGAGATGAAGTACCCAAAAGGTTGCTGAGTACATGCGCAATGAGTGGATGCNACGCCCTTATGGCGTACAACTCGACCAACTTGAAGGATCCAGGAGTTGCCGTCATCGACTCCGGATCAGGCCGCCACACGCAATGCAACAGGGCGGCATTTGTCACCTACGGCGCCTCGGAGAGACGCATGACGGTGGCCAATGGAAAATCAGAGGTGGCCGCCGGTGAGGGTAACGTCCGCATTGAGTCAATTGTGGATGGAAAACCTGTCACGAGCACAGTCTACGATGTGCTGCATATGCCTAACTTTGGGGCAAACCTGATCTCTGTCAGCCGCCTTACCGACAAGGGACTTGAGGTGCTCTTCACAAAGAAGGAGGCCGTCATCCGCAAAGAGGACAAAGGTGAGGTGATTGCGCGTGCCAAGAGGGAGGACGACTTGTACCTGCTACGCGCAAAGATTCTCAGCAGCCGGGTGGGGTCCAACGCCGCCAATTTTGCAACGAAGGATGGAGGAGATTTGGACCTATGGCACCGCCAACTCTGCCACATTTCTCCATCAACAGTGAAGGAGATGGCTAAGAGGGAAGTGGTGCGGGGTCTCAAAATCAGCGGCCTTGATGGAACCAAGGAGACCATGTGTGAGCCATGCATCATTGGCAAATCAACTCGGCAGCCGTTTGTTGCCAAGGGGACGCGTGCATCAGCAAAACTGGCCGTGGTACACACAGATGTGTGCGGACCACTTGAGAGCTCCATCGGCGGAGCTCGCTACTTCCTCACCTTCATCGATGACCACAGCCGGAAACTCTACCTCTACCCAATGAAGTGGAAGAGTTAGGTCCTTGTGTGCATGCAATAGTTTGTGGCTGATGTGGAGCGGCAAACAGAGTTGAAGGTGAAGGCGTTCCAGAGTGACAACGGCGGTGAATATGTGGGGTGCCTTGGGTGGATGAAGAGCAAGGGGATTGAGTGGCAGAAAACAACTCCACACTCCCCACAACAGAATGGCATCGCAGAGAGAGCGAATCGCACAATCCTTAACATGGTGCGATCCATGTTGAGCGCCGCTGGCCTTACACAACGGTATTGGGCGGAGGCGGCAAGGACAGCAGCGTACATCATGAATCTCATGCCGACCAAGCCGCTGAAGGACAAGGAGAGCAATGCGTGGAAGACGCCACAAGAAGTGTGGAGCGGGAGGAAGCCGGCGGTGGGTCACATCCGCACGTTTGGTTGTGTTGCACATGCAATGGTGCAGGCACGTGAGGGAGGGAGCAAGCTGGACCCGCGTACCCGTCAGTGTATTTTACTTGGATATGAGAGCGGAAGCAAGGCGCATCGGCTCTTTGACCAAAGGAGGCGGCAGATTGTGCGGAGTCGCGATGTTACATTCGACGAGGAAAGCCGTTGGACAGACAAGGAGGCAGGTCTCTCCAAGAGGGAGGAGTGGATGCCACTCCTTGAGGGGGAGACGCCGGAGGACGTGAATGAGGGTGACGTCCTCGCAGCAGCACCAGCCGGAGAGGATCGTCGGAGGGATGGGCGACCGGCAGGATTTGTTGCGGCCTGTGCAGATGAATAATCGGAAGCACCGGAGATGGACGTGGAGGCGGGGAGTCGACCGATGTCTCCAAGGTCTCCAAGAGAGGGGGAGCAGGCGCTTGGAGAGGATGGCGCCAAAAGGGGACAGCAACAAGGACAACCGCCTCAACAGCCCCGCACGAGCAGCCGTGTGCGAAGAAGGACAAAAAGACACGATGCCGACAAGGGCATTTGGACTGGGTTCGCGCAAGAGGAGCATGGAGGAGGCACTGTACCAGAAGGATGGGGCTGAGTGGGAGGGAGCAGTAAAATGTAAGCTCGCCTCCCATGAGGAGAAAGTCTCCTCAGTTATAGGTTGAGTATGGAGGACTGCCATGGGTGATGCGCAATGGGGAGATTGTTGGAATGATGTTCCTCACCATGGCAGGAGTGACTCAAAAAAGGAACACCAAAAAGACAAGCCTTAGTGGCTTAGTGGTTAATGGTGTCCACCTCTAGAGGCAGGGGCCCGGGTTCAAGTCCCACAAGATGAAATTCTGCCCTGCCTCAAGGGAGGTGGAAAATAGATGCCAGGAAGCTAGCTCAACCTCTAGAGTTCCTCTTTAAGTTTCTAGAAGGCCAGGTGAAGGTCCAGGAAGGTGGCACACCTTCTAGAAGGGGTGACTTGTCCTACAAGGCATCTAGAAGTGTCTTGGTCTTCTGGACACCTTCCCTCCTACTAGAAGCAAGCTGAGGAATCTAGGAAGGGGAAGAAGCTTCTAGAGGATGGAAGGGATGCCTTCCTAGGTGGGAAAAGGACAGCCTACCAAGGAGCACTCTATAAGCCATAGAATCTGCTAGGAAGCTCCAAATCTGGCATGCTTTGGTGTTCTGGAAAGCTTAGATCAGTGGCTATAAAATGCCACTGCTTGTGAGCCTTGATCAAGTGAACATTCCCAGTCAATTCAGGCTAAAACTATTGCCTCAATCTCTGACCAGATTTTGCCATCCTTGGTACCAGTTGCCTCCACAGTTTCAGTCTCTCCAAAAACAGTTGGTGGTGTGAACCAGCCACTGCTAGGGACCATCCAGGGTGCACACTCACCCTCAGGCCAACAGTATTGGCCTTGCTCCAGTTGTGTCGGGCCTGCTCCATTTGTCTTGTGCTTGCTCAAGTTGACTAGGGCTTGCTCCACTCTTCTTGGCCTTGCTCCAGAGGTTCCGGCCTTGCTCCAGTTGTCTTGGGATTGCTCTAGTTGTCGTGGGCTTGTTCCACCTGTCTTGGCCTTGTCTTAGTTGTCTTGGTCTTGCTCCAGTTGTCTTCGGCTTGTTCCTGTTTTCTTGGCCTTGCTCCTGTTGTCTTGGAATCGCTCCGGTTCTCTTGAGCTAGCTCCATTTCTCTTGGCTTTGCTCCAGTTGTCTTTTGCTTGCTACAAATGTTTTGGGCCTGGTCTAGTTCTCTTACACTTGCTCCATCTGGCTTGGCCTTGCTCTAGTTATCTTGGCCCTGCTCCAGTTATCTTCAACATGCTCCACTTGTCTTGGGCTTGCTAAAAGTGTATTGGCCATGCTCAAGTTTATTTGGGCTTGCTCTAGTTGTCTTGGGCTTGCTCTCCTTGATCTGGGCTTGCTCCATACTTCTTTGCCTTGCTCCAGTTGTTTTAGGCTTGCTCTAGTTGTCTTTGGCTTGCCCCTGTTGTCTTGGGCTTGCTCCAGTTGTCGTGGTCTTACTCCAGTTTTACTGGCCTTGCTCCAGTTTTCTTGGGCTTGCTCCATCTGTCTTGACCTTGCCCTATTTGTCTTGGCCTTGCTCTTGTTGTCTTGGGCTTGCTCCAGTTGTCTTGGCCTTGCTCCAATTCTCTTGGGCTTGCTCCTGTTGTCCTGGGCTTACTCCCATTGCATTGGCCTTGCTCCACTTGTCTTGGGATTACTCCAATTTTCTTGGCCTTGCTCCAGTTGTTTTTGCCTTGTTCCTGTTGTCTCGGACATCTTCCACTTGTCTTGGGCTTGTTTCAATTGTCTAAGGCTTGCTCCATTTGTCTTGGCCTTGCTACAGCTCTCTAGGCCTTTCTTCAGTTGTCATGGGCTTGGTCCACTTGTCTTGGGCTTGATCCAGTTTTATAGGGCTTGCTCCAACTGTCTTGGCTTTGCTCTAGTTATATTTCTATTGCTCCAGTTGTCTTTGGCTTGCTCATGTTGTCTTAGAATTGCTGCAGATTTCTTGGACTGGCTCCAGTTGTCTGCGGTTTGCTCCAGTTGTCTTGGGCTTGCCCCAGTTGTCTTGGCCTTCCTTCACTTATCTTTGTCTTGCTCCAGTTGCCTTTGGCTTGCCCCAGTTGTCTTGGGCTTGCTCTAATTGTCTTAGGCTTGCTCGGGCTGTCTTGGCCCTGCTCCAGTTGTCTTGGGCTTGCTTCGGCTGTCTTGGCCTTGCTCCAGTTGTCTTGGCCTTGCTCTTGTTGTCTTGGCCTTGCTCCAGTTATCTTGGCTCAGCTCGAGTTGTCTAATGCCTGCTCCAGTTGTCTTGAGCTAACTCGAGTTGTCTTGGGTTTGCTCTAGTTTTCTCGGCCTTGCTCGTGTTGTCTTGGCCTTACTCCAGTTGACTTGGCCTTGCTCCAGTTTTCTTTGTCATGCTCCAGTTATCTTGGCCTTGCTCCAGTTTTCTTGGACTTGCACTATTTTTCTTGGGCTTGCTCCAGTTGTCTTCCCCATGCTCCAGTTGTCTTGTCCTTGCTCCAGTTGTCTTGGCCTTGCTAAAGGTGTTTTGGGCTTGTTCCAGGTGTCTCGGGCTTGCGCCAGTTGTCTTGGCTTTGCTCCATTTTTCTTGGGCTTGCTCCAGTTGTCTTGGGTTTGCTCCATTTGTCCTAGGCTTGCTCAAGTTTTATGGGCATCGGTCCAGCTGTCTTAGGCTTGCTCCAGTTGTCTTGGGCTTGCCCCTGTTTTCTTGGGATTACTCCAGTTGTCTTGGGCTTGCTCCAGTTGTCTTATCCTTGGTCCTGTTGTCTTGGACTTCCTCCATCTGTCTTGGCCTTGCTCCAATTGTCTTTGCCTTGCTCCAAATGTCTTGGCCTTGCTCCAGTTGTATTGGCCTTGCTCCAGCTGTCTTGGGCTTGCTCTAGATTTCTTGGGCTTGCTTCTGTTGTCTTGGACTTGCTCCAGTTGTGCTGGCTTCGCTCCCGTTGTCTTGGGCTTGCTCCAGTTGTCAGTGACTTGCTCCAGGTTTCTTTGCCTTGCTCCAGTTGTCTTGGACTTGCTCCAGTTGTCTTGGGCTTGCTTTAGATGTTTTGTGCTTGCTCCGACTGTCTTGGCCTTGCTCCAGTTGTCTTGGCTTTGCTCCAGTTATCTTGGGCTTGCTCCACTTGTCTTCAGCTTGCTCCAGTTGTTTTGGGCTTGCTGCAATTGTCTCGGGCTTGCTTCGGTTGTCTTTGGCTTGCTACAGTTGTCTTGGTCTTGCTCCAGTTTTATCAAGCTTTCTCCAGTTGTCTTCGGCTTGCCTGAGTTGTCTTGGGCTTGCTATGGTCTTGTTACATACTTGTCATTTTACATATTTATCATTGTATGCAAAGTTTAGTACCAAGTTGTATGGAGTTCTACAATTTTGTAGGGAGTTGTATGAAGTTGGAGTTTATTGTACGATATTGTACAGAGTTGTGCAGAAATGTATGGAGTTGTACTGAGTTGTACTGAGTTGTAGCGAGTTGTATGGAGGTATACGAGTTGTAGAGAGCTGTACACTATTGTACTGAGTTGTACCGAGTTGTACGAAGTTCTACGGAGTATTGTGGAGCTGTAACGTATTGTCTGGAGTTGTACAGAGTTCTACAGATCTTTCCAAAGTTGTACGGAGTTGTACGGTGTTGTAGCAAGTTGTACCGAGTCGTATACAGTCTTGCAAAGTTGTACGTAAATGTATGGACTTGTATGGAGTTTTACAGAGTTATGCTGAGTTGTACGGATTTGTACAGAGTTGTACGGAGTTGTATAGAGTTGTACCAAGGTATTGAGTTGTGCTGAGTCACACGGAGTGGTATATAGTTGCACGGAGTGGTACGGAGTTGTATGGAGTTTTTACGATGTGTTCAGTGTTGTACAGAGTTGTACAGAGTTGTACGGAGTTGTACTGAGTTGTAAGAAGTTTTTCAAAATTTTATGGATTTTTGAAGAGTTGACGGGAGCTGTACAGATATGTGCGGAGTTCTACTGAGGTTTTTGGAGTTATACAGAGTTGTACGGAAAGGTACGAACTTGTACAAAGTAGTATGGAGTTGTAGCAAGGTGTAGCGAGGTGTAGCAAGATGTACAGAGTTGTATGGGGCTTTTTGGAGATGTACAGAGCTGTATGGAGTTGGACGGAGGTGTACGGAGTTGTACAGAGCTTTAAAGAGTTGAAAGAGTTGTACAGAGTTGTATAGCGTTATACGCATTTATATGGAGTTGCATGGAGTGATTTGTACATAGTTATACAGATCTGTTCGGAGATGTATGAAGTTGTACGGAGTCAAACGGCATTATACAGGGTTGTACATAATTGTACAGAGTTGACGGTGTTGTACGCGGTTGCACGGAGTTGGAGCAAATTTTACAGAGTTGTACGGAGTTGTATGGAGTTTTATGGAGTTGTACGAAGGTATAGCAATTTTTGGAGAATTGTCTTAGCCTTGCTCCAGTTGTCTTGGCATTGCTCATGTTGTCTTTGGCCTCCTCCAATTGTCTTGGACTTGCTCCAGGTTTCTTGGCCTTGCTCCAGTTTTCTTGGCCTTGCCCCAATTTACTTGGGCTTGCTCCAGTTGTCTTGGGCTTGCTCTAGTTGTTTTGCCCTTGTTGCAGCCGACTTGGACTTCCACCAGTCAGCTTGGGCTTGCTCCATTTGTCTTGGGCTTGTTCCAGCTGGCTTGGCGTCGCTATAGGATTTTTGGGCTTGCTCCAGGTGTCTTTGGCTTGCTTCAGTTGTCTTGGCCTTGCTCCAGTTTTCTTGGGCTTGCTCCAGTTCTCTTGTGCTTGATCCAGCTGTCTTGGGCTTACTCCAGTTTGCTCGGCCTTGGTCAAGTTGTCTTAGGCTTGCTCTACTCGTCTTGGTTGAGTCCCAGTTTTCTTGGGCTTTCTCCAGTTGTTTTGGGCTTGCTCCAGTTGTCGTGTCCTTGCTCTGTGTGTCTTTGCCTTGCTCCAATTATCTTGGCCTTTCTCAAATTGTCTTGACCTTGCTCCTGTTGTCTTGGCCTTGCTCCAGTTGTCTTGGCTTTTCTCCAGGTGTCTTGGGCTTGCTCCAGTTGTCTTGACTTGCCCCAATTGTCTTGGGCTTGCTTCATTTGTCTTGGGCTTGCTCCAGTTGAGTTGGCCTTGCTCCAGTTGTCTTGGGCTTGCTCCAGTTGTTCTGTGCTTGCTCCAGTTGTCCTGGTCTTGCTCAAATTGTCTAGGACTTGCTCCAGCTGTCTTGGACTTGCTTCAGTTCTTTTGAGCTTGCTCCAGTTGTCTTGACCTTGCTCCAGTTGTATTGGCAAGGCTCCAGTTGTATTGGTTTTGCTCCACTTGTCCTGGGCATGCTCCAGTTGTATTGGGTTTGTTCCAGTTGTCTTGGACTTGCTCTGGTTGTCTTGGGCTTGTTCCAGTTGCCTTGGCCTTGCTCCAGTTGTATCAGGCTTGCTCCAGTTGTCTTTGGTTTGCCCCAATTGTATTGGGCTTCCTCGATTTGTCTTGGCCTTGATCTAGTTGTCTTGGGCTTTCTATAACTATCTTGGCTTTGCTCCAGTTGTCTTGGCCTTGCTCCCATTGTATTGGCCTTGCTCCAGATGTCTTGGCCTTGCTCTAGTTGTATTGTGCATGCTCCAGTCTTCATGGACTTGCTCCAATTGGCTTGGCCTTGCTCCAGTTGTCTTGGCTCTGCTCCAGTTGTCTTTGGCATGCTCCACTTGTATTGGGCTTGCTGCATTTGTCTAGAGGTTGCTCCAATTTTCTTGGCCTTGCTCCACTTGTTTTCGACTTGCTCCAGTTTCTTTAGGTTTTCTTCTGTTTTCTTGGGCTTGCTCCAGTTCTCTTGGCCTGGCTCCAGTTATCTTGGCCTTGCTTTAGTTGTTTTGGGCTTGCTCCAAATGTCTTCGGCTTGCTCTAGTCGCCTTTGCCTTGCTCCACTTTTCGTAGGATTTTTCCATTCGTCTTGGCCTTGCTCCAGTTGTATTAGGCTTGCTACAGTTGTCTTGGGCTTGCCCCAGTTGTCGTGGGCTTGCTCCAATTGTCTTGGCACTGCTCCAGTTGTCTTGGCCTTTCCCTATTAGTCTTGGACTTACTCCATCTGTATTGGCCTTGCTTGAGTCGTTTTGGCCTTGCTCCAGTTGTCTCCGCCTTGATCTATGTGTCTTGGTCTAGGTCCAGTTGTCTTGGGCTTTCTCCAGTTGTATTGGGCTTGCTCAAATTGTCTTGGGCTTGCTCTTGTTGTCTTCGGCTTGCTTTATTTTTACTGGCCTTGCTCCAGTTGTCTTGGGCTTGCTCCAGTTGTTTTGGGCTTGTTTCAGTTGTCTTGGACTTGCTCCAGGTGTCTTGGCCTTGCTTCAGTTGTCTTGGGCTTCTTTCAGTTGTCTTGGGCTTCGTCAAGTTGTCCTGGCCCTGCTCCAGTTATCTTGGCCTTTCTCCAGTTGTCTTCGGCTTGGTCCACTTGACTTTGTCTTGCTCTAGTTGACTTGGTCTTATTCCAGTTGTCTTGGGCTTGCTCCAGTTGTCTTGGGCTTGCTCCACTTGTCTTGGCCTTGCTGCAGTTGTCTTGGCCTTGCTCCAGTTGTCTTGGGCTTGCTCCAGGTCTCTTGGCCTTGCTTCCATTGTCTTTGGCTTGCTCCAGTTGTCTTTGGCTTGCTCTAGTTGTCTTCGCCCTGCTCCAGGTGTCTTGGACTTGCTCCAGTTATCTAGGACTTGCTCCAGTAGCCTTGGGCTTGGTTTAGATGTCTTGGGCTTGCTCCAGATTTGTTGGCCTTGCTCCAGTTTTATAGGCCTTGCTTTAGTTGTTTTGGAATTGCTCCAGGTCTCTCGGGCTTGCTCCAGTTCTATTGGCCTTGCTCCACTTCTCTTGGGCTTGTTCCAGTTGTCTTGGGCTTGCTCGAGTTGTCTTGGGCTTGCTCTAGTTGTCTTGGCCTTGTTATATATCTTTTATATTACTTCTTTGTTTTTATACATATTTATCTCTTTACATAATTGTCCTACTTTATACTCTGTGATTTTCTATATTTGTCACATATTTCATAATTCATATATTTGTCATTTCACATATTTTTCAATTTACATATTCATACTTGTATATATTTGTCATTTGGTACATTTTACGTTTAACATATTTGTCACTATATACATCTTTCATTTTACATACTTGTCATTTTATACAATCGTAAATTTTATACATTTTTTCTTCCATATGTTTTTCATTTCATATTTTGGTCATTTCACATACTTGTAACTCTATAAATTGGCCATGCTACATAGTTGTCATTTAACATATTTGTCATTTTATATGTTTTTCATTTTCCATGTTTGTCAAATTACTTATCTTTCATGTATACATCTGTCATTCTGTATATTTGTCATGTTATATATTTCTCATTAAATATATTTCTCATTTTCCAAAATTGCCCTTTTATGTGTTGTTATTTCAAATAATTGTCATTCGTCATATTTTTCATTTAATATTTTGGTCAAAATACATACTTGAAATTTCATGTATTTGTCATTTGCATACTTGACATTTTGTGTTTTTGTCAATATACATACCTGTAATTTTTTCTTTTTTTCATTTTCCATGTATGGCTTTTTATATATTTGTCATGATAAACGTTTGTGATTGAATAATTTGTCATCTTTAAAAGTATCATTTTCCATGTTAGTCATGTAAATATTTAATCTTTATTTTTTCAGTTCATATATTTATGTTTTTCCATATTGCCATTTAATATATATGGTCTTTTCATAAATTTCAAATTTCACATGTAAGTCATTTTAAATATTAGTCATTTTGCATGTTCTCCGTTTTATANTGCGTAGGCCTCCAGGAACCACAAAAACCAGGGAGAAACATGCAGGTGTCAAGGAAGTGAGACAAACCCGGCTAGTCCGGGCTGGAGTAGAGAGTTTGCTGCTTTAACACTACAGCGCAAGCGCTAGTGGACACCCAAGCAGAATTCTTGAACATCACACCACAAGTCACAACCTTGTCCGCATTATACCAAGAGTAGAGCGCTGAAAGTGTGAGGCTGGGCAAGTGCTGCACAAGGGGGGGACATTGTCGGCCGGCACCACGATGTCTCGAAGCACGGAGGCCAGTAGCAAAGACACCCGCCAAAAGCGCCATGGAAGGGCGAGGCATCGAGCATGGGCCAGAGCGTCTCGCAAGAAGCACGACACCAGGGGTACCCCAGGAGAGGCACGCCACGAGAGGAGCTCTACAAGAAGCACCCGACCAGCAGCGCCATCGCCGGGGCACTCACACGGAAGCGTCCCAGCCAGGGCCGACACACAAGAGGCACCCCGCCAGAGGCATCCTGGCAGGAACATCCCACCAAAAGTGCAACCCGCACTGCCAGCCCTCAAGCAGCAGAGCCGGCCGGCCCAGCAACGCGCGCCTCCCAGACAAGGCATCATACCAAGAGCGTCAGGGACCTGCACATGAACGAGCAAAGGCACAGAACAAACGCGGGGCACAAAGAGAGAGGAAGAAGGCGGGGGCGACGACAGGGAGGCATGGGCAGGGACCGAGGAGCAAACGAGCCGGCGGCGAGGGGCGGCAACGGCGAGGGAGGTCAGAGGACAGCAATCTGCATGCAGCGAAGTGAGAGAGGAGATGCGAGAACAACAGACAGACAGTCATGGAGCGAATGACCAGATAGCTCGGGCAAGTAATAGGGGACAGGGTAGGGAAGAGGAGGGAGGAGAGTCACTCAGCCGAGGGCAGGGTGCGGAAACCGACCGCAGCGATGCTAGAGGCAAAAGCGGGCTGGTGAAGGGCCTTAGTGAGGAAGTCGGCAAGCTGAAGCTCTGCGGAGATGAACCGCAGGTAGACGTCGCCAGCGGTGACAACGTCGCGTACGTAGTGATGCTTGACATTGATGTGCTTTGTGGGACGGTGAAGCGCACCGGCATTCCTCGCAATGGCCAGACCGCTCTCACTGTCAGTGTACAAGTGCACAGGTGGCGTGGGGAGATAGAACTCGCCAAGAAGGTGGCGGAGCCACATAGCCTCAGTCGTGGTGCTACTGAAGGCCATGTACTCAGCCTATCCCGTGCTGCAAGCGACACAATCCTGCTTGCCGCTCCGCCAGGAGACAGCGGGGTTCCGAGAGGGAAGACAAAGCCACTGCGGCTCCGAGCGTCCGTGTCGCAGGTGAAATCGCCGTCACCGTACCCGTCAAGGAGCGGCAGACCCGACATGGCCGGAAAGGTGAGGCCAGTCCAGGCAAAGCCGATGACATACCGCAGGTTATACGCAACCGCACGTAGATGGGCCATGTAGGGCTCTCGCGCATACTGAGCAAGGACGTTCACCACACAGGCGATGTCCAGACGGGTGCTGCCGGCGGGGTACGTGAGAGCCCCAACGATGCACTGAAAGGTGACAGCGGACTCGAGCTCGCCGGAGGCCGTGTCGTGGGCGATCAGGAGGGCGAGCTGGGTACCCGGCGGCATGGGGGAAGAGGTACCGGGGAGAGGCCAGGACAGGTTGACAACGGAGGAGAAGCGGTCGACGAGAGTAAGGACATAGTGCTCCTGGTCAACAAGAAGACAACCAGTTGTCTTGGGCTTGCTCTAAATGTCTTTTGGGCTTGCCCCAGTTGTCTTGGGCTTGCTCTAAATGTCTTGGGCTTACTCGAGTTGTCTTGGCCCTTCTCAAGATGTATTGGGCTCGCTTCACCTGTCTTGCCCCTGCTCCAGTTGTCTTGAGCTTGCTCCAGTTGTCTTTGTGCCTCATCCGCCGGATCCTTCTGGTCAATCTCCTCATCTGCTTGATCGTCACCAGAGTCCTCCGCTTCGACTGCCACCACTGGTACACCGTCACGCTCTGATGCTGCATCCTCAACTTTGGCATCAGCTGGCTCCTTCGCGTAGTCAAGGAGCTGGAACCACTCCCATGTCATTGGAGAGTCCACCACGCCCACGTCGTTGCTGTTGATGGAGCTGTGTTGCTCGTCAAACTCAACGTCTCAGCTACGGATTACCTCTCCCTTGTGTATGTCGTAGAGCCTATATGCCTTATGCGTGCTTTCGTAGCCAATGAAGAGATACAAATTTGCCCGTGGCTATAGCTTGTTGTCGCGCCTCTGCGTAGCCTGTACCATTGCGTGCGTCTTGCACTTGAACACTTTCAGGTGTGCCACACTTGGCTTGCATCCGCGCCAAACCTCCTGCGGCGTCTTCTAGCCACTCTTCCCCTTTAGCATCGTTGTATGAGTGAGGCTGATTGTGTAGCTCGCCGTGCGCACAGCTTCCGTCTGGAAGCTTCGCGACAATTCCGCATCCACCAACATGGTCCGTGCTATGTTCAGCAGCATCTGGTTGGCCCGCTCCACCACGCCATTTGACTGACACAAATACGGTGTAGTTTGTTGCCATTTTACGCCCTGCTGCTTCATCCATCCGCTATAGCCCACCTACTCTTCGCCGTTGTTGTTGCGTAGCGCTCTGAGCTTCCAGCCAGTCTGCCTCTCCACCGCGGCAACATACTCCTTCAGTCCGTCCAGGGCCTTGTCTTCCTGCTTCATGAAGTATACGTAGAGTTTTTTGCTGTACTCATATATGAAGGTGACAAAGTAACGCGTGCCGCTCTTTGACGCCGTCTTGAGTAGTCCGCACACGTTGCTGTGCACGACCTCTAGCAGGTCCGAGGCACGATTCACGTTATCGTTGAACGGTTTGCGCCGTGCCTTGCCCAAAATACGAGGCTCGCAGTTTTTGTGCACTGCTGCATCTGTCGCCTCTTCTGCACCATAGATGACGAGGCAGCGTACGAGCTCGCGCTTCGCCATCTCCTTCACAACTGCGGGTGAGGAATGCCCCAGTCATCGGTGCCAGAGCTCCAGATCAGCTCCCCCTCCTTTGGCTAGGTTGACGGTGCATTCCTACGAGTCTGCTGAATCTGTCGTTATGGGGATCACCTTGGTCTCCCCGATGCAGAGGTCTCCCTCGCACTTAGCCTCCAACACGGTGTTGCCGCCACCATCCTTCCGCACGACTACCCCTCTTCTCCTGAAGAGCGCCTCGTACCCCTTGTCCGTCAAGCGGCTGACACTTAGGATGTCAGCCAAGCCAGGTACGTGCTGCACATTCTTGATCACGCGCTACACCCACTTCCCACCAACCACCACCTCCATGTCCACGTCTCGTTGGCCAGCCGCCGGTTTGACCTTGTCGTTCGCGACCTCCATGGACTTGCTGGACTTTGTGTAGTTGATGAACACGACCTTCTCGACCTGGGTATGCTCCTCGGCTCCAGAGTCAAGGCATCGCCGGCTAGCATACTCGAAGTAGTCGTTCTGAGTGCCATTAAGGAGCGCACTCTTGCTTTTGGCATCCTTGCCACCGACCTTTGCCTCCTCAGTGCACTCACAGGCCCAGTGGCCCTCGTTGCCGCAGTTGCGGCACACACCCTTCTTGGCGCCCTTCTTGCCGCTGCCATGTCCGCCACCTCCCTTGTCCCCACTTTCGCCACCACGCATTTTGGTGACGAGGGCCGATGAGGAAGACGAGGACTCCCCGCAGCTCCGTTGCTGCGCCTCGTTGCGGATATACTCTGCGACCGTGCCATAGGTGAGCTTGTCCTCTGCCCATCCTCCCAAAACTGCGATGAGAGGGCTCTAACTATCAGGAAGGGCCATGTGGAGGGCCATCGCCTGCGGCTGTGTGTCGATCTTCCACCCCACGTCATTGCAATGCGAGGCAATCGACTCGATCTGCTGCATGGCAGTGATGACATCCTCTCCCTCCTCGATTCTCACCGTCAGGAGTCATTTCATGGCAAAGATTTTATTTGCTAGCGACTTGGATTGATGGATGGTACAAAGTTTTTGCCAAGCCTTGGCTGCCAGCTTGCAGCCTTGGAAGTAGCCCCAGTGTGACTCAGCTGTCCCGGACACAAGCAAGATGAGCGCCTCCGTGTTCTTCTTTGCGAAGGCCTCCTTCTACGCTTCCGTCGCTGTCGCTTCGTTGAGGACTTCGGTTCCCAACATGACTTGTAGCACACCCTTATGCGCGAGGTGGATCTCGAAGTGCCACCTCCAAAGCCAAAAGCCAGGGCTGCCCGCATACTTCTGGATGGGATGTGTCTCCTTCAACGCCATTGCGCAGTCTCAATTCCGGGACCTCAAAGTTTGACGG
>SZWC01012189.1:61958-87578 GCA_023375785.1 Penium margaritaceum | reverse complement strand
CCCCCCCCCCCCCCCCCCCCCCCCCCCCCCCCATGCCTCGCCAAATCCTGCAACCTTGATCTCCCCCTTCCCCCACTTCCAATCTAAGTCAGCCAGTCCATTTTCCACTCAAATCGGTCAGTCGAGATTCAATCCAAGGAAGTCAGCTCAGGTCCAATCCAAATCAGTGATTCAAACTTAAATCCATACCAGTTCGCATCGAATCCAAACCAGTCAGTTGATTTTCAATCCAAACCAGTCAGTCTAGGTCCAAGCCCGGATGGTCGGTCAACATGCAGTTTCCGTTAGTCAGTTGAATTCCGATGTAGAATAGTTGGCCCAGTTTCTACTCAAATTGATTGAAACAAATGTAATCCAAGGGAGTCAGTCCAATTTCAATCTGAGTCAGCCGGTTTAAATTCGGTCTGAGCCGGTCACTCTAATTTCGACCAAATCAGTCACTTCATTTTCAATCCGAACGAGTCAGTCCAGTTTCTATCCAAACCTATCCAACCTCGATCCACATAAGTCAGTCCACTTTTGATCCAAAGCCCTCAGTACAATTTAGTTTCAGTTCAATCATTTCAGTTGCGATCCAAATTAGTCAATCCAAGTGCAATTCAAATCACTCATTCCAATCGCTGAAAGAAACATGCTTGGCGCATGTCGGTCCATGCTCGATGAACCATGAGCTTCGGTGGTGTGAGTGGGAGAATTACAGCGGTAAGAGTTGGCGAAGTCAGGGACAAACAGATTTGTTGTTGTGTGTGTCGTACACGGCTTACGGTGACCGCTCGGCTCATGTCCATTCACGTGCAGATCCCTGAGACTGGCGACGGTGACAGAAGACCGGTGGCCGGCGGTGACAGACGCCCAGAGGACTCTCGTATTTTTTATATTCGTGTTGTGGGACAGCACATAGGCATGCAGCCTATCAGGACGTAGATCTCGTCGATGCGGCCGTTCTGGTTCAAACGGCTCCTCGTTCTGACGTGTATGCAGGGAGTTATGGCCAAAACTGTGCTTTTACCACTGTTTTGTCCTGCTAGAAAGTAGCGCCCTTGTGCGCCACCTGTGTGTGTGCATCCACTAGGTCCGTGACACTATTTAGGTTGTCCGGGCCTCATTTTTTATCTCTCTCTGCACTATTCAACATTTGCAGCTTCTGACACTTGTGTTTGTGTCCCTAGCCAACCCCTTGCTGTTCTCACCTCCACCTGTGTGTGCTAGTGAGCTAGCCGGCCGGCTTGTACTGCCACGGCAGCGACAACAGTGCTAGGAAGTTGTCCCTCATGTCATCAGAGCAGCGAGCCAGTGCTCGCACAGCTGCGTAGCAGAGGCGCAGCAACCGCAGTAGCAGTGAGCAACCGCAGCCGTTGCCTGAAGTTGCAGCAGCAAGCAGTACCCACTGCCTCGGCGGGAGGTCCTGGGAGGACCCACCACCATTTCGACCGTTTTCGCAAAAACTCCGCGGACGTTCCGCGACAGCGGAAGTCACTCCTTGCAACATCCGCGGTGTTCCGCGGCGGCGAGGTCTCCGCAGCAGACGCGGCAACTGCGGGGCCGCAACGGAACACGCCGACAGGTGCCGCGCTGGCATGCGGCGTTCTGGAGTGCACCACCTCGCGGCGACAGTGCCGCGGCAGATCCGCGGTGTTCCACGGATCCTCGACGTTCCACCGCGGCAGCTCTGCGGCGGTTCCGGAACACGACGGGCAGTGATCCACGGAGTTCCGCGGTCGCACGTCCGGAATTGTTTTGCGGCTGATCCACAGTCGTCAGACGGTCAGAGCGTTCCGCAACCATCGCGGACCGGCCGCGATAGCCGTTCTGCGACGGGGTTCCGCGGCGGCGTTCCACGGCGGTTTTCCGCGGCGGTGCTCCGCGGAAGTGTTCCGCAACGGATTTGTTCTACGGCGGTGTTCCGCGACAGCGCTTCGCGGTGGTGCTCAGTGGCAGTGTTCCGCGGCGTCGTTCCGCGGCTGTGATCTGCGCGAGCGTTCCGCTGCGGTGTTTCACACTGCCCTCTCCACTCTGCATCTCCACCAGTGGTGCGCCGTAGAAGTGTTCCGCGACGGATTTGTTCTGTGGCGGTGTTCCGCGACAGCGCTCCACGGTGGTGCTCCGTGGGAGTGTTCCGCGGTGGTGATCTGCGGGAGTGTTCCGCGACGGTGTTTCACACTGCCCTCTCCACAACAACAAAAGGGGGGAGCAACCGGTCGTCATGCCAAAGCAAACCCCCGCCAGCGCCGCCATCGACGCAGCTGCCGAGGGCAGCTCCGTCAGCGGCCAACGCCGGGCGCGACCATCGTCACCATAGCGACAACTGCAGCAGCATCAGCATCAGCAGTAGTAGCAACAGTAGTAGCAACAACAGCAGCAGCAGCAGCCACAACAGCAACAGCAGCTGCAATAGCAGCAGAAGCAGCAGCAGCTGCAACAATAGCAGCGACAGCTGCCATTGAGCCCGACGACATTGGCGTGCCAGATGTGCGCGCTGGCTGACTTGCAGGCGGAGAGCCGCAATACTTTTGACGAATCAGGTTGCTCAGCTACAGGACCTGATCAGGGGCTTACTGCCTCTGCAACAGCAGTCCTAGCAGCAGCAACAACATCCGTCCGCTGAACCGAGCGAGGACCACCTCGCACACGGTGGTAATGCTGATGAGGTCGCGGAGAACCTCTCCGACTCTGGCAAGGAGGGCGAGGAAGAGCTGCTGCGAGCACGCATCATCCGCTTCAAGGCGCGCCGCCGAGCGCGTGAGGCCAATGCCGCCCTCCAGGGCACGAGCTCCAGCACCGGCACTGGCCCGAGCTCATATTGCCGCCCTCTGAGCTTTGAGGAGCTGGCTCTGCGGGCCCGCCTGGGTAAGGGGATTGCTTTCTCCATGCCCAACCCCGCAGTGGCTTCAGCCGTCGCTCTGCCGATGGTCAAGCCACCCAAGTGGTTTGAGTCGGACCTGCCCGTCTTCCCGACTGGGAACAACTTCAAGTCCTGGGAACCGCGCTTCCGCATGTGGGCCATGAGTGAGGGAGTCCTCGCCTTCTACCTCACTCCATACCATGCATCTGACCCCGCGCAGACACGGACGATAGTCCACGCCGCTTCCGGCCTGATGAAGGCCGCCCCGGATTTCACCAAGGACTTCAGTCGGTTCCTTGGCGATCCGGTGACCGGCTCGGGAGCTGACCCTTGCGAGGCGTGGGCACTGGCTGTCACTCTTTTTGAGGACGCCACCTTGGCCCTGATGTCCCAGCGCGTCGCTAACTTCAACTCCCTCTATCAGACTGCTCAAGAGTCCGCAGCTGACTACTGGCGCTGGGCAATCCAGTTGTATGAGGAACTGGGAGATGATGCCCCCGCGCAGTACTCCGCCCTCCAGATCATTCTCTACGGCATCCACTCCGACTACACGCGCGTCTTCAGCAACTTCGACCAGACTCTTCTTCGCGACATGGCGAGCGACGGGACCCTGCTACGCTGGACCACTCTCCACTTCCAGGAGGTTAACGGCATGGACGCCGTGAACCGCGCTTGCCGCGACACCGCTTTAGCTGTAGTTGCCACCGCATCCTCCTCCCCGCCATCTACAGCAATAGCGGCTCCAGCTCAAGGGAAGTAGGGCCACAAATCGACAGGTGGTGGTTCCAGCGATGGGACCAGCAGCGGCACCAGCACATGCAGTGTCAGTCGCAGCAGCAACAGCGGAAGCAACAGCAGCAACGGGAGCAGCAGCAGCAGTGGCCGCAACGGTTCCGGCAGCTCGACGGGCCGCCGACTCGTGTGCTTCAACTCCGGGGGTGACCATCGCTACCCCGACTACACTCGCCTGATAGGCCACTCATTGGACTAGGCCAAGGTCACGCGTGGACTGCAGCAGGCGCACAAAGTGCGCATGCGCCAGACGTCTGGTGCAACCGTCCACTCGGCCACCACTACCGCAGCTGTCCGAGAGGAGTCCGCCGCCACAGCAGGCTCCTCCGCAGATCCTCGCGACTAGGCGCTCGCCAAACGCGACAGGACGATCATGGAGCTGCACCAGCTTCTCGCCCTACGCTCCTCTTGGAGAGGTGCGAGTGAGTTGATTGAGTCGAGGGGACCTAATGCTTGTGGACTGTCTGTGTCGATACGTGATGATGGCTATGATGGTCCCCATGCCTAGCCGTGTGCGCGTGACGGACCTGATGATGTGTCTTGGCTGCATGCTTCTCATGTGCGCTCCGCTAGTCGTCTCGTCGTGTCCTCCGTCGAGCGTCCTACTGCCGCGCCTTGTTCCGTCGTCGAGTGCCAGGTTACCCCTTGTACGCGTGTCACTGATGCCACCTGATCGTTGAGTGTGGTGCCACCCATCACATGACGTGTCGGAGTGATGCCGTCGTCGTCTTGCATCCTGTTGGCACTGTTCGCTTTGTTCGCATTGCAGCTGGCCATGAGGCCCCTGTCCACGGTATTGGGATTGTGTAGTTCACCGGGCCCGCTGGTCCCGTATACATCTCCAACATCCTCTTTGTACCTGATCTGGAACTCAGCCTACTGTCTGTCCGTGTTTGCACGAAGATGGGCCTGGGTGTCACGCACACAGCTGCCAATGCTCACATCTTTGTGTGCAAAACTGAGGAAACAGTCCTCAGTGGGACGGTCGTCGATGATCTGTATCACATCTATGGGTCCTCTACGAGTGTCCCCCCCTTGCCTCCGTCTCCCACTACTCGTGTTTTCGTCGCTGGTGCTCTATCCCCCGAGCACCACCGTCTCCTGCATCGACGCCTGTTTCATGTGCACCTGGGGGCTGTCTTCAGGTTGATGTGCACTCAGCTTGCTCTCGGTCTTGATGCGGCATCCTTCAAGGCACCGCCCACGACCGAATGCCTGGCCTGTGCTGAAAGCAAAATGCACCGGTCCACCTATCCTGTGCCTATCTCCAGAGCTCGTCGGCTCTTGGAGCTTGTCCACTCCAACCTCATGGGTCCGCTCCCTATCGAGTTTCAGGAGGACCGCGGTCGCTACGTCTCGACGTTGTCTGATGAATTCACGCGCATGTGCTGGGTCTACAGTCTGCGTTAGAAGAGTGATGCTACCATTGCAATCCGCATTTGGCTGGTTATGGCCGAGCGCCAGTCTCCCCACCACCTTCAGACCTTTCGCTCGGACCGCGGCGGCGCGTACCTTGGTGACATGGCCCGCTCCTTCACCGAGCTTGGTGTCTTCCACAACCTCTCCACTCCCGCCAACCTCCAGCAGAACGATGTCTTAGAGCACTGGAATTGCACCATGGAGGATGCAATCTGCGCCATGCGCGTCGACAGTGCCATGCCTCAAGCCTTTGCCTTCGAGGGCATAGCGTACATGACCTGGGTCTGGAACCGCATTCCCCATGGCCCCCTCTCAGGTCACCGCACGCCCTACGAGCTATGGAACGGACGTCGCGTGAATCTGCGCCTGGCCCGTGTCTGGGGCTCCCTTGCCTGTGTCTGGTTCACACCAGAGTAGCAGGGGAGCAAACTCTCTTCGCAGAGCCGCATCCGCGTCTTCGTTGGCGTTGCCCCGTAGTCGAAGGCTTGGCGATTCTGGGACCCTGAGCGATGCCACATCGTGGAGTCCCATGACGCTCTCTTCTTTGAGCATCTCACCTTCCGAAACCTTGCCGGCATCCATGCTCTGTGTGCTGCTCATGCCCCTGGGTGTGCCGGACCTCGTCGTCTGGGGGAGGCTCCTGGCACGGTTGGCACAGTGCCCCCGTCTAGCATGGCCACTCCGTCGCCGACACCCCGGGGCTGTCCACAGAAGTTGTGCTCACCGGCACCCCTAGCCCCGCCCCATCTGCGGCTTGCTCCTCTGCCCCCGACTCTCCGCTCTCACCCGTGTCTGAGTCTGCGTTCGAGTCAGCCTCTGCGTCTGAGGCTCTGCCTGATCATGTGCCTGCTTCTACGTCTGAGGCTCTGCCGGATCCTGTGTCCGCGTCCGTGTCTGGCTCTGAGCTGTCCCTGCCTCCGACCGCGGACATGCCTGCGTCTGCCCTGGGCCCGTCCCCGGTTGTTGAGACCACGCCAGCCTCGAGTGGCGTGCCTGCCGTACAGTCCACACCGGCATGTGAGTCAGCAGCTCCCACTGCTCCTACCCCGTCAGACCCCTACACACGGGCACCTGGCAGACGTCTCCGCCCACGCCCCACACGTAGCGTCAGCAACAGTGACCTGGGCACAAAGGCCCTCGGCCTGAGTGCTCATAGCCTCGCTGAGGTTTTCCTTGGCTGTGCCACTGGTATCGCACTACTTGCTCATGAGCGCGGTCTTGCACGTGAGACTGCTGAGTCCATGGTGGCGGTCGACCCTCCCTCTGCGGCGTATACCCTCACTTCATGCAGTGCACCAGTGCTGTCTCCCGACCCCACCAGCCTACCTGAGGCCTTCTCAGCCCCCGACGCTGAGCAGTGGCGCACTGCCTGCCAGGCTGAGCTCGATGCCATCCGAGAGCACGGCTTCTTTAAGCTGGTGGACTTGCCAAAGAACCGCAAGGCCATCAAGGCCAAGTGGCTTCTACGCAAGAAGCTCAAGCCACACGGCACCGTGGAGCATTAGAAGGCCCGCCTGACAGATAAAGGCTTCTCTCATGTCCCAGGCGTGGACTACACCGAGACCTTTGCCCCTGTTGGACGGATAACGATGACGCTCACGCTGCTGAGCCAGGCGGCACAAAACGACTGGGAACTCCATCACATGGATGTAAACAACGTGTTCCTGAACGGGGCCCTTGAGGAGGAGATCTACATGGTCTAGTCACCCGGCTTTGAGGATGGCACCGGTCGTGTGTACCGGCTGCGGAAGGCCTTGTACTGGCTGCAACAGTCACCTCGCTGCTTGAACCAGGAGATCACCAGTACGTTGAGATGTGTTGGGTACGTTTAGAGTGATGCTGACCCATCTCTGTTCCTCTCGCATTCCCCAGCATTGCTCGATGTCATCCTCGTCTACGTGGATGATCTTCTGATCGCCTCGCCTGACCTGGGAGCAGTGAACGATGCCAAGGCTGTTCTCTCCTTGGTGTACAAGATGAAAGTTATTGATGAAGCTTCCGTCTTTTTGGGGATGGAGATTGTTCGCAACCGTGTCCGCTGTACACTCCATGTCCATCAGGGACACCACGTAGAGATTGTGGGGAAGCGCTTTGCCGACCTCGCTGCCATCCGCACGGCATCCAAGCCCATGACCCCTGAGGGGCAGGCCGCCCTGAAGGTGGATGATCCAGCTGACCTGGGGGACCCAGTCAATGTGACCCTGTACTTGCAAGTCATCGGCTCGCTCATGTACTTGGCCACCACAACATGGCCCGGCATTGCCTTCACTGTCAACCTGCTCGCCCAATTCTCGCACGCTCCACGCCAGCAAACACTGGAGGCCGCAGTCGGGTGTGTGCGCTACATCCTGTCCACTGCGTGCTTTGGCCTTTGCTTTCGCGAACAGGTGTCCATCGTGCTCGATGGGTACAGGGACAGTGACTGGGCGTGGAGTCTAGATGGCAAGAGCCGCACCGGCTACATCTTTCTCATTGGAGGCACTGCAGTGTCCTAGGAAAGTGGGAAGCAGGGCTACATCACACGCAGCACTGCTGAGGCAGAGTACGTTGCTCTAGGCACCGGTGTAGCGGAGTGTGCCTGGCGCATCCGTCTGTTCCATGAACTGCGTCAGTCCATTCCTTCCGTGGTTCTCCAGTGTGACTGGAACAAGAACTCAGGTGTGTTCCATGCACGCACAAAGCACATCAATGTCGAGCACCACTTCGTGCATGATCTGGTTGATCGTGGTGAGATTCGAGTCATCCACGTGGGCACTGACAGGCAGTGCGCAGATTTTCTGACCAAGGCTCTGGGTCGTTCAAAGTTTCATGTGGCCACTCGTTTTGTGGGACTATGCCCCATCCCTGTTGCAGGTTGATTCCCCATGTGCAATCTTGCGTATGCTGTGCTTGCTGCGTGCAGCGATTGTGCCCCTCTTGCTGTGTACAACGTCAGTGTTTGTATGTGCATGGACGTGTTTCGCCCTCCGGTCATGGGGGAGTGTTGTTGTGTGTGTTGTACACAGCTTATAGTGACCCCTCGGCTCATGTCCATTCACGTGCAGATCCGTGAGACTGGCGGCGGTGACAGAAGACCGGTGGCCGGCGGTGACAGACACCCAGAGGACTCTCATACTTTTTAGATTCATGCTGTGGAAGAGCACATAGGCGTACAGCCTATCAGGACGTAGATCTTATCGATGCGGCCGTTCTGGTTCAAACGGCTTGTCGTTCTGATGTGTTTACATGGAGTTATGGCCAAAACCATGTTTTTACCACTGTTTTGTCCTGCTAGAAAACAGCGCTCTTGTGCGCCACGTGTGTGTGTGCATCCACTAGGTCCGTGACACTATTCAGGTTGTCCAGGCCTCATTTGTTACATCTCTCTCTGCACTATTCAACATTTGCAGCTTCTGACACTTGTGTTTGTGTCCCTAGCCAACCCCTTGCTGTTCTCACCTCCACCTGTGTGTGCTAGTGAGCTAGCCGGCCGGCTTGTATTACCACGCCAGCGACAGCAGTGCTAGGAATCTGTCCCTCAAGATTAAGACCCAAAGGCGACGAAAAAGCCCCACCCTGGGCTTTGTTGTTAATGGGGTTTTAAACATGCGAGTGAGCTTTACATTCTTTCCATACACACCATCATTGGAGGTAGCTAATCAAAGTGAAGCTCTCTTGGACGCAACAATCGGCGCAAGTTCATGGGATTATGCACTGCTGGAATTCAAGCCAAGTGTAAGAAGTGGCGCCTGCTGTATCGAGCCAGAATGTGCTTTAGAGCCCAATTGTAGTGATGACCAGAAGTGTCGGTTTTGATGTTGTCCACAGCTTATAATGACCCCTCGGCTCATGTCGATGCTCGTGCAGATCCCTGACGAGACAGCCACCTCAGACCAGTGGGGGAGCTGACGTGGCCTCGGGAGTGCCATATACTCCACGACTCTCCACTGGTGACACTCGTGAGGAGCTGGGGCTCAGGCTCAACCGTTCCACGCTTTTTGGTAGTGAGGCCGACTGGCCGGTTGCAGGTTTTCCATTTATCAGACACTTGTTGCTGACTGAATCATGGTATGTGGTCATTTGTTGCGTAGGATTTTGCACCCCGCGCCGTTTGGTTCTGACCGTTCTTAATTCGGATGCCTGAGCAAGGAGATATAGCCAAAAATGTGGTTTTCGACCGGTTTGTCCGTAGCAGGAAAATGAGACTGGTCGGCGCACCGCCGCTAGCAGACGGCACTTATGACCTGACCTTCTCATTTTGTCACTTACACTGCATCATGCTTAAGCGAAGCCTTGGTTCACATGACGTGTTCCAATCCTGCTCTCACTGTTCCTTGCATGACTTGTGAGACAGCTAGCCAGATCAGTGGTGTCAGGCTAGTGAACAGTTGAGCTAGGAAGTTTCCAGGAATCTTCTCAGGTTTATGTGGCTTTCACCCGTCAAGAGCGACAGAGATGGATTACCCATATACCCCACATAGGTGGTACAGGGTAGAGAGCGTGACGACATGACGGGCTTTCGGAGTGTCCTGAGACTTCTTCAGCACCTAGGATAGTGCCGGCGAAACGCAACCGATGCGTTACGACCGCCTGGTTGGTTTGTCCAGAACTAGGAAGCTTTTCTTGGTGGGTCAAGACCCGCCGACCCTGTTGACTGTACCAGTGCGACATGGAGACCCGATGGTACTTGTGTCCCTTCCGAGACTCGGAAAGCGTGTTGTGCTGACTGGAGGCTGATTCTCTGTGTTTCAGACACTTGTCGTTCAGCTTCAGTGGTTGATACTCGGGCATTTGGTGTTCTGTGCCAATGCCTCTTGAGACTTGGCACTGATTGGTGATCAGACGTGTATAGCTGGCATGTGGCTGAGACCCGGACATCTGGTGACATGTTCCGATGTCTCGAGAGGCCTAAACTTGGCTAGCCTGGGTAGCCGGTAATTCCTGTTTGTCACCATAGAGTCTGGATTTTTATGGGGTACATTGCATATTTCATTGTCGGTCAAGATCTGGGCAAACGATTGATTGTTCAGGTGCCTCGGGAGACCTTTGTTGTGTGGTTTCATGTTTTGTGACATGTGTATTCCCTGTGCGTGCCTTTTGGCGTGACAGGGATGACAGGGCCTAGTGGGCTAGGCCCACTAGGCCGGCTCATTGTACTCTCTCCTTGTTCTTAATGCACTTCAGACTTGGCCAGATTTGGCCTTCACTGTCTGCCTCTCACAAACAGAGCTCATGGCGGTTTTTGCATGGGCTTGCATGCCTGAACAAATTATGTTTTGGTATCAGAGTGCAGGGGGGACGTGTGAGCGGTGGCGTAATGATGCCTAGTCTGAGATGATGTTACAAAGTGCCACGTGGCCCCATGCAGGCAGCAATGCTCGAGAGCAGCAAGGTGACTACATTAAGAGGTGCAACGCTTAATGCAGCCTTTTTGACAAGTGGGTGCTGCCACTTTTGCAGCTTGGGAAGCAGAAGTTGCACACCACCAATGGCACTGGCCCACCAAAGCAAAGACAGGGAAGCGGGTGCGGCATTGGCGGTAGTGGCATTGGCGTTTGCGCGTAGTGGTGACATCGCGCGCATAGGGGCCGCGTGAGTTGCTCCTTCAGCGAGTAGCAGCCGCAGCTGCGGGAGCAGCTGCTGTTGTAGCAGGAGCTCAGCAACAGCCACGACAATTCAAATGGTGGCGGCGAGCTACAGCAGCAGCAGCTGGGATAGCACCAACAAGCAAATTTTGCAATAGCATTGCCACATGTAGTAGCAATGCGTAGTTGCACCTCGTAGTAGCAGCAACAGTAGCAACAACGGCGGCCGCAAGAAGTTGTAGCAGCAGCAGCGTGTGAGGGCAGCTGCATGCAGTGTGTAGCTGCTGTAACGGCAGAGGTAGTTGGGCTGTTGCTGCCCTCCCCCCCTTGACCTTCGCATTCAAGAAGCTACCGTGCAGCTTCTCGCTACAAGGCAGCTTGCTCGCAAAGCGAGCTTGCTAAGCTCGTCGTCCGGCGAGCTCGCTGTGGAGAACACCGCCGAGATAGCTCTTGCCGATCACTAAGCCAGCTGATTGGAGAGCTGGCTCTGCTTGCTGCGAGGGTCAAACAAGGCGAAAAGAAGAAAAGAGGGGGTAGAGGGTACCAGGAAAAAAAGGGGTGCCCGAGAAAGCCCCGAGCGAACGGTCCCAGATATATCTCCAGGGCATACGGTTAAAAAAGGAAAAAAAAAAACAATGATAGGATACCCAAGAGAAGGGGCATCCGTGAAAACCTTGAGGGAGGGGTCCATGAGCAATCACCGGGGTATTCAATGAACCGAAAAAAAGAAAAACATACACACCTGCCACCTATAATGAAATAGACAGGAACAACTTCTCCCCTCACTGACGGAGTTGCAGCAGATACTGCAGCCGCCTACCTCTTGTGACCATAGCAGCTTTCGCCGTGACCGTGTCTGCACCAGCGACACCAACTGACGCACCTTGAGCTGCACCTTCGGGGGTGGCACAAGTCACAACAACTGTAGGTTGAGGAGTGGTAGCAACAACATGCAGAGTCAACCGCATGTTTCCCCAAACGTGTTGTGGCATTGCAACTCATCCGGTCAGGTTACGATTCATGACCTTAGCGCTACGACTCATCTCAGTGATGGTGTCTGACAGTGTTGTAGTCTCCCCAGGCTTGGTGCTTTAGTGTCGGGAGCACGTTCTCTTCGCAACCCCATTGTGAGGCGCTCGCAATGAGTCTGTCAAAATGGCAACAGGCGTCTTGTACATTTTCCTGCTACTAGTGTTGTGATGGAAAGTCACGGTTGGCATCGATGCTGGACGCGTCCTCAAGGCTGGAAGCTGCCTTGGCTTTGGTCCCGTGAGAGTACACGTCCTCCACAGGATGAGGATCTACCGGCGTTGGCGGATCCACTTTGATCTCTGGCGGTTATTCTCGTCTAGATCCACGGCCTGAAGCGGATGATGGAGCAACTCCATAACCTTGTCGTCACCAAGGGTGCTGTTTCCATGAGTCCGTCAATGGCTTTCCTACCTTACTTTGTATCCTCTTCTTCCTCATCGCCTCAGGATTCTTCTTCAGCTTCACCCTCCGATCCACCCTGAGCGGCTACCATTCTCTCAAGCCTTCATTCTGTTGCCACGCTCTCTCTGGATGATTCATCTTTTGGTGGTCGGTCTCGAGTGCAGCTTCGTCGTCGCCGCATGACCCGTCTTGCTAGACGGAGTTCAGACATATTGTCCGCTCCCAGGGCTACTATTATTCATCCTCTCGAGGGGGGGAGTTTCTATCGGGGAAAGCCAGCCACATTGATATCGACAAGGTGAGCACCTTGGCATGTGAGGAGCATCGCGGAGTCACCTCATGCAGACGTAGACACACAGTGTTGACACATGACGTAGATCAAGATCTAGACATGATGTTGATGGTGGAGACATGTGTGTTAGCAAGGTCGACATCCACGCCGAAGCACATGTTGGACGTTTTGCATTAGTAGATTGTACGAGGAGTGGTGCAGGCCCCGAGTTCCTAAGCGGTACCACTTGCGGCTCCGACCAGTGGCGGCCTGGCGCTGGCATCGGAGTCCCGTACAACACTGGATGCCTCTTGCAGACTTCCAAGGGAGTTGGTGCACCAAGCTCACACTAGCCCAGCAGCGGTCACAGTGTAGGAGACACGTGTATCATCGAGGTTGACTTCCACATCGGGGAAGGAGTCGGACATTGTGTAGCAGCCGATTGCATCAGGAGCGGTGCAGCCCCTGAGTCCCTGGGTAGTGCCACTCGTAGTTCTGATCGGTGGTGGCCCGGTGGTGGCAGAGGAGCCCCATACGGCCCAGGATGCCTCTTGCAGTCTTCCAGGAGATTTGGCGCAGTAGGCTCAGACCAGCCTGGGAGCGGTCGCTGCGCAGGAGCAAAGTGGATCGGCTGGTCGTTCAGACGTGGAGGCATTCTTAAGAGGACTGTTGTTGAGAGAGATCACCAAGATGTGTGTTGTAGCAGACACAACAGGCTCGATGTTGTCATTGACGCTACTTAAGAACCAGGTTGAGCATGAGGAGCCGTCCATGTTCCTAGAGTCTACGGGTTCCCGTATGCACGAAGGAGCAGTGACATACATGACACAAAAGGGTGATGATTCTCATTCCATAATCGAGCAGGTGATAGCGACCGCTCTTCCCGGTGAGACGATGCATGAGCGCTAGCTATGCTTGCTAGCTGTGTCCACTACGCCAGAAGCTGAGGACAGTGCAGCAGATCAGACCAGGCAAATGGAGTCACCTCATCTGCAGCAGCTATGTTCTACCCTCGCCTGTTCATCCGTTGGTGACCATACTAATCACATCGACGATGAGTGTGGCATTACGTGCATAGACGACATTTCCACATGCTCTGCAAACTCTGACGACTCCACATTCTCCTTCTCTTCTGGCATGCGACCGCTCATCCCTCATCGTTTGATAGACATGAGCTGCGGTCGGGATGTGATGCCTTCAGCTGCGTCAGATTGTCCAGCATCTCATCATATTGCAAGTCTGGTTGACCCCTCGGAGGATGCAGTAGCACCAGCTCCATCGTCTTGAGCAGTAGAGACACATATGGAGTTGCACGTGCGAGCTCTGCACTCTGCATGTGTAGCATCCAGTGAGACACAGTTGGTCCTACGCGAGGCAGACATGGGCCACCTCTGCATGTCCGAGGCAGTTTACGTTGACTTATAAGAGCGTACAGAGATTCTGCAGCGGAAAGTGATGGTAGCACGGGAGCGATTGTCCGCATAGGGGAGCACCACTACAATCGGCATGAGCTTTCTACTATCACAATCTCGCACACTCGTCCTAGGGGAGGATCTTGTACCAGCTTTGAGTTTGATGTCTGATGGAGAAACCACCACGGGAGAGGTGAGCATGCCTTCAGTTCTTGCCATCCTCACTCCCGACGACTACATCATCGCTCCTCTTGTACATCTGTTTCCATCACAGATATTCCTCCACCTGCCTTAGGAGCTCCATCTTCATCTTTGTCCACCTGTGCGGGTCCGGCTGAGTATCCCAGCCTTCCTCCCCTTGTGGTGGTGCACCCTTGTACTTCAGGGTGCTCCATCCCGCTTCCGGGGCCAGCTCCGTAACTTCATCCACGGCTGCAGGCTACTGGTCACCTTCTTTCCCTCCGACATACCCTGATGGGCCACAATACAGCGGAGAGGGGAGAGACTGAGAGTTGGGACTTGTTGCGGTCTCAAGAGCATTGGCATGCTCCGTGAGATGTAGAGATGGCAACTATGGTGGCAGCCGGAGCTCCATCCTTCAGATGGCAGCAGACTCATGCATGATAGAAAGAGCAGTTTTGTCATGGTACACTGATGACACATTGCTTTCCCTGGATCGCAGAGAGAAGAGTTATCCATGTCAGCGCTTTTCAAAGTGAGCACCTCTTTTTGGTATCAGTTTTGGCTAGAACAAAATCAGCACCTTGATTCGGCACGTCGGCGTCAGGTTCCTCTGCCCACGGGGAGTGATGTGTGGACTTCGACCTGTTGTGACGTTATGAGAGTTGCATGACGAGGAGTCTTTGCTCTGCCTCGAGTGTGCTACAGCAGCCGGCGTCTGACTCATGTCAGGCACCTGTGCACACCATATGCATGTGATTGCATGTGGATCATAATACTCTGTTGGTCGAGACTCGGACACTTGGTAGGTTGTACCAGTGCCACGAGAAGACCCTCTTGCTTTATGACCTATGGATGATGCTCTTTGTGCTAGTATGTGTGTGCATGTATGATACTCCTTGTACGGTCGAGACCCGGATACTTGGTAGGTTGTACCAGTGTCACAAGGAGACCTTGTGCCCTTCATTGTGCTCCCGAGGATAGTGTGCTTACCCTCTGTGCTTGGAGGAGGAGTCAGTGTATGTGTGTGGTTGATTGGTGCTCGCCGTGGTTTCGCACGAGTCATCATTCCATGTCTTGGCTCACTTGTTCTTGCGTTGACGGCTATTTCAGCCAAGGGGAGCGTTGGTTTATGTGAATTCCACCTGTCATGAGCGACGGAGATGGATTACCCATATACCCCACGTTGGTGGTACAGAGTAGAGGAGAGCATGACAACACGACGGGCCTGCGGAGTATCCTGAGACTTCTCCAACACCTACGACAGTGCCGGTGAAACATGACCGATGCGTTACGGCAGCCTGGTTGGTTTGTCAGGGGCTAGGAGACTTTTCTCAGTGGGTGATGATCCGTGCACGCAGTGGATTGTACCTGTCTCAAAAGCAACACTAGTACCCGATGATACTAGTGTCACTTTTGAGACTCAAAAAGAGTGTTGTGCTGACTGGATGCTGATTCTTTGTGTTTTAGACACTGCTCGGTGGTTAAGGCTCAAGCACTTGGTTGTCTGTGCCAGTGCCTCAGGAGACCCAGCATTGATTGGTGATCATATGTGTATAGCTTGCATTTGGCTGAGACCCGGGCGTCCAGTGACATGTTCCGATGTCTCGGGAGGCCTAAACTTGCCTAGCCTGGCTAGCCGGTAATGCCTGTGTGTCATCGTAGAGTCTGGATGTGTATGGGGTATACTTCATGTTTTCTCACCGGTTGAGACCCGGGCACACGGTTGACTGTTCTGGTGCCTCAGGAGACCTACGTTGTGTGGTTTCATGTTCTACAACACGTGTATTCTTTGTGCGTGCCTTTTGGCGCGACGGGGATGACGGGGCCTGGTGGGCTAGTCGCCAGTCCCCAGTATGTAAGCTCTCAGTAGGGCTCATTGTACTCTCTCCTTGTTCTTCATGCGTTTCAGACTTAGCCGGATTTGGCCTTCACTATCCACCTCTCACAAACAGAGCTCATGGTGGTTTTTGCATGGGCCTGCATGCCGTGATGTATTCAATCTAGAATTCGCCTGGTTTATCCTTAGCGAAACATGGAGCAATTCATGGTAGAGGACATGCACCAACATACGGTCCTGGTCAATGTGGTTGAATTTGTTGTAGTCATGCATGCTGAAGGAGGCTATTGCTTGGTGATACCAGATTGCTGGTCCTAAAGGACCACACGGCTGGTTTAGTTCAGCGTGTGAGAAACCACCAGAAACACGATTGCCGACAGATCCAGTTCGATCCCAGGGTGGTGTATGGGGCCCTGCGTCAATTGCTTTGCGTGGTTAGCCTGGTCAACGGGCCACTATCATTTCCCTGTCCCTGCAAAATAGACCAAAAAAAATACACCAGCACACTTTTCTCCACACCCTTGTCCTAAGCATTTATGGTGCAATAAGTATAGCACAACAAGGGACTGGGTAATTCAGTGGATAGTTTAAAACCTGATATTGAGCTCCCAGCCATAGGGTTACGACCTGTGGAAAAGATACTCTCGGGGGTGAGGGTTAGTGGGTGGAACTCCCACATAATCCATGGAACGAGGGTTCTGTGGGTATCTAAACTGGTGTGACAGAAGTCACATAGGACACAGTCGGTGACTGAAAGCCCTCCCCAGAGAAGTACCTTCCTGGTTTTCAGGGGTGCAGCATAGTTTCTCTCACCTCTAATGCTATCCTAGCCACACCCTCGCTGCCCGTTATTCGCGATACTCACATTTTTGATGCCCATGTCCCACATGTAGGGGTGATTGCTTGATTCTATGGAGTCGTGTGTGCTCTTCCCTTCATGCTCTCATGCTTGGACACACTGGCTAGACAAGCAATTTCTAGTACCTAATAGCATCAAAGCAGGAACACCAAAACTTCCCCGCAACGGGATGGAACTCCTCCCTTCTCTTGATCCTCATCGGGTCCACAATCGGCGCTGTCTCTACTTGCTCAAGCTCCTGCACTCACACCTAGGTTGTAGCAGCCGCAGCTGCTGAAGCAGCAATAACACTCTCAGGAAATAGCAAATCTGCAGCCGCACGTGTGCTACGACAGCGGCATCCGCCTCTTTGGCTACAGCTGCAGCCCAACATTTTGAGGTGCATCTACACCTTTTGCAACAACAGCAGCGCAGCCCGCAGACCACTGTGCATATTCACCTGTACCTCATTTGCAACTACCCCACTGGTGGTGGTAGCATCAGTCGCAGCAGCAGCAGCAGCAGCAGCAGCAGCATCATCACCAATGGCAGTCGCGATTGTAGCTGAAACAGTGCATCTGCACCCACACAGTATTATCAACAGCAGTGGCAATTGGAGCAGCAGCAGTGGTGGCGCTCTTGGTCCATGGCAGACCAGCATCCGCACGTGTGCTGCCATAACCACAACCATCGCTTTGACGGAGGAAGCTATTCCATTCCAAGGTGTCTCTACACCTCTCGTAGCGGCAGCAACAGCTGGATCCATGGCCAACGGTGCATCTGCACACGCACCCCAGCTGCAACCACCACATTGGCGGCGGTGGCAGCTACTGCAACAGCAGCACTTAGCGTTGCATCTTCACCTGCGTAGTTCTCGTGGCAGTAGTTGTAATCTCGGCTGCAGCAACAGCAGCGCTTGCAACACCTGGTGCATATGTAACCGCGCAAACACTACCGGAGCCACAACAATTGCAACAGTAATGGCAGTAGCCAAGCTCCCGGTTCACGGTGCATCTGCACGGTGCAGATGCACGGTGAACCGCGAACTTGGCTACTGCTATTACTGTTGCAATTGTAGGTGCAGACTGCACCTACCCTTGCACTGCCACTGCCACAACAACTTATTCTTCTTCACAATTCCTAGTAGGACAGCTGGAAAGTTTGCGTCCTGGCTTCTCTTCTGCATAAAAAGAACATTCCTATGTCACCTTCCACCCGGAGTGAGTGCTATTGGATTCAAAAAGAGGTTTCCCACTACGAGGCCAAGGCAGAGTGTGAACAGTGGTCGTATCTTTGCTGCCGCAGCGCCAACTACCATCCTGGCGAGGACTATGGCCTGTCCAAGGACTACGAGCGGGAGGACGCCACAAAGTATGCGGACAATGTCTGAAGACTCGCCTACCCCACAAAACGGGCTAGCCATGGGACCTCAACGCAATCATCGTCCACATCAAACACCTGTAAGCTAACCGTTGCCCATAGAACATGTGCAGCCTTCAGCGGTGAAGCTTGGCCAGCTTTGGGAGCAGCACAAAAGGTCTTCCTCGCATCGTATTTTTTCTTCTACTATCTTTTGGGTCTGATTCTGATTCATCTGCATTTTCCAGAATTCTCTTTGTCTTGGAGGCGGCGCTGGTCTCCAGCACTGCCATTGCCTCTAGTTTTGCTGAAGCATGGGAGCAGAGAGAAGAGGGGCGGCACCACTTCTTCAGTGAAAGAGGGAAGCACAGCAACCCACTCCAAAAAAACCACCAGGAGACAAAGAAGGCCGATCACCTTCATACCAGCCACTGCTGCAGTTACCAAGACGACGCTAACACCGGTGACAGTGGGATGTAACATGATGTGAGATTCTCTTATGGGATTGAGGATGGCGCTAACTGTGAATGAATGGATGGAGCTTAGAGTGCTGGATTTTGTGTTTGCTGCATTGGCAAAGGCAACTGCTGATGAGGTTACAGTCACCTGTGCAGCGATGTTGGCTGCCATGTCTGCAAAAAGGGAGAGGAAGACGACTGCCTTAGTGTAGGCTACAGCCGCACATCCAATAGCCTGTGAGAGCCCTATTCGCTCTTGCTATGGCTGTAAACGTGGCCGCTGTGTTGACAGCTTTGTCACAAATGGAGCCAGCAAGACTGAAAATGTCAGTATTCAAGGGCAGCGAATGGACATGGCCGGGTTAATCGTATTTGTCAGCTAAAGAATCTGGTATGGAGTCTGCGTTCCTTTCTAGAACAACATGAGATATCTGTGAGGCACGTGGGTGCAGCCCTAGAAGTAAGGGAGGCAGATCATTGATGGTATACACATAACGGTCAGCCGAAAGTCTTCACGCCAGTATTCAGATGAGAGCATGTGAACCCACTACTTCACATCAGTGTCTTCACGCACTTGTCAAGTCATTTATGCCCAATCACCTCAAATCCACACACTTGATAACTAGTGTACAAGACTGAAACATATGGTGAGGATCCTTCGAAGAAAAAAACCTGGACAGTTGACAATACTTCTCAGAAATTGCTTGCTATAATCATGTACAAAGAAACTTCTATGTACATGACTACAATAATTTCATGGAACTTTCTTGAGAATTACATTCTCTTTAGAAACAATACAAGATCAAGAGTACATGTTTCATATCTCTTCAACATTTGTTTTTGTAAATTTGAACCCACTTTTGTACTTTCTAAAAGATGTTGTTATGTTTATAACATGTATGCGTGTGCATAATTGAACCTCATTATGTAGATGCGTAGCGTGGACACCATGCAATAGAATGGGTGACCCGATGTTTGAGACTAACATGGTTAAGCAGGACGTCCATCCCCCCATCCCCCCCCCCCACCCACACCCCCCCGAAGTCAAAGTGTATACAAGGGTGTATTCGAATGTGTATCTGGAGGAGGGCCGGATTAGTACACAAGTGTACAAATACACTTGTGTACGTTTTTTGGGGTATGCAAGATACATCCCCCCATACACTCCCCCAATACACTAGAGGTGTCTTGGGAGGGAGGAGGAGGGATCGAATCGAGGTGCCGTTTCTTACATGGCACCGTGTCGACGGCGATGTATGGGCAGTGTCACGATCAACGTTCTGGATCTATTTTCGTATCATTGGGACAAAAATACACTTGTGTATTGTTTTGGTTGTCTATCCAATACACTCACATATACACTCACCCAGTACACTTTCCACTTTTGATGGAGGGGGGGGGGGTGGTGGGGCTAGTCTCCTCCACCCCCTCCCCTCCCCAACATCAAAGTGTATTGGAGGGGTGTATTGGGAGTGTATCTGGAGGAGGGTCGCATTAGTACACAAGTGTATAAATGCACTTGTGTATGTTTTTTAGCATACGTACGATACACCCTCCGATACAATCCCCCAATACACTCAATGTGTTTTGGGGGAGAGGGACCACAATCGATGTTGAGCGAATGACGTTCACGGCCTTCATGAATTTCAAGTGAAGAAACGATTGACACGTTCTCCTACGAATAGTGAACTGTAGTTTGATGTAGGTTTTGATCACATGTTACGTATGATACATGTACCCAGTATGAATTTCTAGGACATGAATATATTACCTTATACTCTGTTGAATACATTTTTTAATATACGGATAATAAGCATTAGAACATAGCCAAAAATTATTAAAACCTTTTCTTAGTATAAGATGACACTTGTTCAGTAAGAAACAAGTGATGTAGCAAGTCCATACACATGAGTAAACTTCTAGGTAGTGAAGATAATAGAGGAGTAGTATACATAGGTAATGGAGTGTATAAAAGTGGGGTGATTAACCATAACTCTTTCAGGTCCAACAGTCAATATCTGGGCTACATGGACGACCATGGGGTAGTGGCAGAAGCTACTACTGATGTGGCTGCTATAGAGAGATGTTGCTATGGCAGGGAAGTTGCGATGGCAATGAGAAAAATACAGCAAGGTGTGGTTCCCAGTGTTGTATGGAAGAGTGAGGTAATCGCAGTAGAGACCCCAACACAGAAGAGAGCAGTAGGAGGTCCACCAGTGCTGGAGACAGCAATGATGGATGAGCGACTGAGACAGCCAAGAGGTAGTAGGAAAACCTACGCAGGTAGATGAAGAGGCTCCTGTGTAGAAGTAGTGGTAGACTCCAAGAAAGCTAAGGATAGCACGAGGTCTCCCAATGATGCGTGCTGAAGTGTTGGATGAGCAGCCAAGATAGTCGATGGACAGTGGCAGAGGGTTATCTGGCAGACACAATGGTTTCTGCAAGGGATCCCTGTAACAAAGATGGTGAGTAAGAGTGTGAGGTGAATCCCACAGTGAGAGCATCATGAAAAAGCTCGTGGTACTTAGTAAGAAACACGCACACAAGAGGTAAGCTACAGTGAGACATTAGAAGTAAACAAAGAGCACGATGGTGAGCGTGCATCTTGCTAATGCATTACCCACGAGCGGGCCATGCTGCCACCCAGGGATTGAACCCGGCCACTAGGTAATTGCCAAGGACCGCTTCTCAATGAAGCACAGAATAAATCTGGCCTGGTGGTCCCCCAAGGATCAGCGTCCGGGATACTCCCATAACCCACATGCAAGTTTGGAGATAGAGCAATCCATCCTAAAGTGTCCGAAGTTGTGCCTCCACCATGTGCCTCATGTGACCATGAGGCACATCTTGGGAGCATGCTGCTGCTAAATGGGGCCACTAGCTCCATCAGTGGTGCAATCACATACCTCCAGCAGCAGCCATGGCACTCAATCTCCTTCACATGAGTGTGTGCATGCGGTACAAGACAAGAGGACATTTCAGGTGTGAATGGTCATATACTGACCACAAACATGAACACCATGGCTCATAGCGTGCATCAGGGGCTCGCAAAGTGTATGGCATGCCGGATGCATCGCACATGGAGAATACACAGCATGACTGGCATCTAATGCTGAAATTTGGTGCTTTCGCCTTTCTTGCCGTCGTGGCCCATCAGACACGCCCGGGGTTTTCATTGCACATGGCATGCCAAATGCATGGCATATGGTGAATAAATGACATGACTGGAATTCAGGGCTCAAGTTAGTGCTACATTGATCTTGGAGCTGGAGCTAAACCAACTCCAGCAATGTTCCTTGCCTTGTGTTGGTGTTGATTTCAGGCTCCAGTTTATTTGAAGGTGAGGGAGGATCCCAAGCTCAACTTGCAAATTTGGATTTAGATGCACTCTCACCTCCTACCATAGTACAACATGGCATGGAAAACTTAGAATGGAATGACACGAGGTTCCAAAGAAATATGTTGCATGTTTTTTCCAATAAGTGCAAATTTTCCCCAATATCACAATTCATGATCAGCTTTCATTTCTGACAATGGTTGACGCAGATCCACCTGGGGTGAATAAACTGAAGGCATCACCTTTTTTGGTATCATCACCATCAGAAAATTGAGGTCGAAATGGAAGTTGATCCTTACAGTGAAGTTGCTATTCCTTAGCTTTTAGGACAATCATTTATAGCGTGTGAATCCATGGAGAGACATTAGGTTGCTACAAGCATGAATGGGTAAACTCGCATGAGGCGTACAGAAGAGAATCAGGTCCAAGCAATTGATCACAGAAAGATGTTCAAGGACATGGGGGAGCATGTCATTAGACTTTCCATGCATACATTTTACAAAATTATTTGATCAATGCACCGTTCATCCTAGCAAGTGACATGTCAATCTCTTTCATCTTTTTATTGGGAAGCAATGAATGAAATTTTGAAAAAACCTATGATGTAAGATCTTTTGGGAAAAATAGTAGTTTTAACAAAGGAGACGTATATGAAGTGGTTTTTTGCAATCGCCCCAATTGACTATCCTGACATAAAGAGTGATGATGGCAGGAGGAAAGTTGCTGGTCATAACTCCAGGAAATTATAACGTATCTCAGCATATTGTATTCATCATGACTGTATACATTTTTCCTATGAATTTGTGCTCTGTGAAGGACCCTGTTCAGACTAGTGTGCCTTGGATGCAAGGTCCTAAACTTATAGGCAAATAGAAATAGTGGGATAAACTGACCAGATAGAACTATGCAAATAATTTCACCCCAATTTCAACATGGTGTTACACCCGTCAACCTTCTTCAATCCCTGATGCTGTAGCACGTCCTTGTGAAACACAAAAACCGATAATCGAAGTGATGTTACTTCGGATGCCTATCCAAGACCTGCTTTTAGTGATGGTCAAAGCCAGTTTAAAAAGAAACCATTTTTGCTCATCATGATCTAGGAAAATAGTAGCAGATGAGGTTTTCAAAATGATTAAACTTTTGATGTGACTGAGACGTTCACAAAAGCTCATTCATCATAGAGAAAATCAAAATTCATGAGCTACAAACCTTCATGACATAGAGCAGACGACTGCTTTGCCATCTTGTCAAAAAAGTTGATGTTTCCTTCAAAACCCAATCAATATTTGGCCGCATCTGATAACCGGTTCGGGATCAGGTGTCCAATGTTGTTTCCTTACTTCTGAATTCTGTTTTGTTGAAGGCTTTGCATTGAGCTGAAGCTGGTGGGACGCATCGTGGATTCAATTTATCGCCATCATGCTCGTGACCGATTTTCTATCCGTTGCACATGGCTGTTAGATTGGCATATGTAGTTAGCCATGATGAGGATAGCGGGCTTCAACATCAAGAGGTTAAACTCATCCACATCCTAGATATCAGATTGTGTGCTCTACATTCCTTATGTTACGTCCCTCAGGCACACGAGTCCCTGAACTCCACACATAGACACTCCTTGTCTTAAGTTTATGGCCCACCGCGTGTCGACCTCAGGATTTTTACCCTGTTTGGCCGATGGTATATTGGCCACCTACCTCGACCTCTACTGCTACATTCCCAAAGGTTCAGAAAAACATTGACCACTTCGTACAATGGTCAAATGAAGTATCACGAACCATATCAATGTTTTGATATTGTTTGGTTGCCATCTGGATGTTCATAGACTTTTATAAAACCGTGCCTCAAATCCTAGAAACCGCATGGCTTCTCGGCGGAGTTTCTTAAAGCAACCACTCACAACTCAATGGCGCACACGTTGCTCAGCACGAGGACCAAACATCCAACATATGCCTCATTGTGATTCTCGTCATTGTACATGTACGCTTGACTTGTTCAAGAATTGTCATTAAATGACACTTCTTGCTTAGTACAAGTTTTCCACTTGTTGCAATCCTTTGATTTGTCTACTTCTCCACACCTCATCTGTGTGAACCACCCGTATTCCACTCGGTACAACACATTATATCACAATGTAGCAAGACTGGAGGATCAGCCAACGCATTACCTATGTGGTGAAAACCTCGCACGAGTCTTCAATGCATCTCGACTGTTCAAAAGCTTGCAAGCCTCACAACGACAACGGTGAACTCAGCAATCGCACCTGGCAATGAGCAGCAGTTTCTGGAGAAGACTCCGGCAATAGATGATATGGAGCATGTAATCAATGATGATCTCTAGGCCAATCAGGAAGCATCCACAACGTTTGTGGAAGATAGCATGACACCGACGACCCCGAGGGCCAACCCGGTGACGGACCCCTCTGGCTCGGCGAACCCGTCGCCCCAGTCATTACCCACCAGGTCAACACCTGGCCCAATATGAGGCACCAGTCAACGGGATCGTATCAACAAAGATGTGTAGTAGAAGCTATTAGGACTTGAGAGCCTCAATACCCGTCTGCTCCAGCAACTAAACACAGTGATGGAGGAGCTACAGAAATCACGCTCGCAAGAAGTAGTGCTCACCGAGAGAAACCTACAGCTCTTGAGTGAACTCCAAATTCAAACGACAATCCTTGATGAGTTTGATCCTGTGAACTCAGAAGAACCCGTGGTAAGGATGTGACTGATGAATTTCGGGGTGTACTTTACCGTTTCTAGGGTCAACAAAAGCAAAAGAAGCTATTGACCTCGTGGCCTCATTTTTGCGTGGCACAGCTTTGGGTTTGTGGTCCAACCTAAAAACAATCCAATTGTATCAGGAGAGAGGCAGAGGTCTATGAACGTCTCACAAAATTGCTCTCACATGGACAGCATCAATCATTCTTCCTCTTGAGCATATCAATCGGACATGGCATGACTGAATCCATTGGAGACTAAGAATCAATTCGCGCCCGTCAACGTTGTCCACTTGACAAAGATGAACAAATTACTTGATGCACAGCACAAACTTCATATTTGGCATGTTTGGCATCCAAAACAACCTTGAAGAAATGATGTAGCAACCGATCGCATTGACAGTGCCAACTATGACGCTTAGATGCAAGAATTCAGTGACTTACGTTCCCAAGGCTACAATACTTGTCATGGTGGAGAGAATTCACAGTTGGTAGAAACTTTTTCTCCTATGGAGATTGACACCATCGATCAATGCGGTCAATGATTCTGTTGGACTTGCGGGAAGCCAGGGCACATCTTGCATGACTGTCAAAACTGCCAAAATTAGGACATAAATAAGAGGAATTTACAAAGAAAGAATAAGGATTCATGAAACGGAAAAGGGTAGGAGTAGATGTCAGAAATCCTAGTCGGTCGGAAACATTTGCGCCGGCCAATTGCCCATGTGAGCAGCCCACATTTTTGTAGACAAGGATTCCAAAGACTGCAAATTATGACCAGAGGCACAAGGATGACCAACCGACGATATTGCTACAAGTACAAACAAGGGGTTGTAAGAGCTACAGAATGATACCAAAACTACTAGATGGAGGAGCTTCTCATAGTTTCATAAGAAATGGGACATGGTTTAGAAGTTGGGTTTGCAGACCCAATCAGGGGTGTTCAAAAGAAAACCTATCCACAAGCGACGACAGATTTGTCATCTTCACAGAAATCTCTGACTACAAATCATATATACAAATGTATATGTATACATATACATACATGTATACATATGTATACATATATATATGTATATGTATATGTATATGTATATGTATATGTATATGTGTATGTACATGTACATGTATATGTATATGTATATGTATATGTAT
>SZWC01012189.1:40368-60478 GCA_023375785.1 Penium margaritaceum | reverse complement strand
TATATGTATATGCATATGCATATGTATATGTATATGTATATGTATATGTATATGTGTATGTACATGTACATGTATATGTATATGTATATGTATATGTATATGTATATGTATATGTGTATGTACATGTACATGTATATGTATATGTATATGTATATGTATATGTATATGTATATGTATATGTATATGTATATGCATATGTATATACGTGACGCAAGGATCGTGGGAACATGTCCAATAGGCGACTAGAAAACCATCCTCAGATGAGTTTTCCTGTGCTAGCACAAAAGGCAAGTGGACTAGAATAGCTGATCACTCTACGTCAGCATAAACGATAAAAAACAACACCTAAATCTGATTGAGCAACCCGCAACACATCGATAGTCATACAAAATAGCAGAGGTGAAAGTATTAGAGTAGGTTACAGTAATCATGTAACACTAGCTGATATCTTCAAACATGGCCAAGAGGTATCTACGAGACGGAGATCAAGTGTGGCTAGTCCATGTGGAGATATGGGAAGGAGAGGAAATTGTAGAAACATAGGTGAACGCAACATCTGTAAGACCTTAAAATCTTGCAGCCATTCCAAATGAGTTTACACAAATCGTCGAGTGGTTCAAAGAAATGTTTCCCAACAATCTGGCACGAGAGTTACATCCACAACAAAGCATCAATGAATAGATAGACATGAAGACGGATAGCAAACCGACGGTGAAGGGGACATATTGGATGAGACCATGAGCTAAACAACTAAAGGAAACAGTTGCAGAAGATGCTTAGTCAGGGGTTCATCAAACCCTCCACGTCATCCTACGCGGTACCTGTACTCTTTATGAAAAAGAGAACTAGAGGGATGCAAATGTGTCTGAACTATTGAGAATTGAATGACATCACCATCAAGAACCGATACCCCTTCCAGTGTGCAGACGATCTTTTTGACCAACTCTGGAGGACATGAATTTTCGCAACAGTTGACCTAGACATTGACTATCATCAGAACTTTGTATCTAATAAGGACACTGAAAAGATAGCATTTTCCACCAGATACAGGAACTTTGAGTTCATCATTATGTTGTTAGGACACATAAATGCCCAGAAACATTCATGGTAGAGATGAATAACATTTAACACCAGTATCTTATCGACTTTATCGTTGTATATCTCAACGATGTCCAAGTATCATCATTGCTGAGGGAAAACACCTCTCATTCTAAACCTGATCATGTGGCTACACAGTGTGCCATGTGCCATCATCAACAAGAGGAATGTCTGCTTTACAAGCCATTTTGGCACAAACTGATGACGCATTAAGACAGTGAGATCCAGATTTTGACGGTATTCCATCTTCAAGCCAACCGAAAGACTGAGCGTACCAATCACACACTCAAATAATTTCCCTGTACATTATTCTAGCAGCACAACACTGATTGGGTAGCAAAACTGCCAATTGCTGAAGTCACATACAACTCCACAATTTCTACCACAACGGGTAAAACTTAGTTCAAAATGGTTCATGAAAATCTTCCCACCACACCAACAGGACTCAAAAGCCAGATTTTTATTCCTGAAGTCAGCATCAATCAACGGTATTTCTACAGCATTTGAGAGGAAACACCACATGCCCTCGAACAGACAAAAGCAGCAATGAAGCGAGCAGCGGACAGACATTGCCACGTTGATGTGTTCAGCACTGGAAATTGCGTTGTACTCAGCTCAGAATACATCAAACTCGGAGGACAAGATTCAGAAAAACTCAAATCTCGTTGGTTGGGACCATTTGAGATCAAGCCAATGTAAATCCCTGTCGTCCCTGGACTTTGCCTGGCTGACATCATTGTGATCCACCTTGTCTTCCATGTCAATAAGCACAAGCATTACCAGAACCCCAATGAGAACCTCCATGATAGAGACATCACTCCTCCACCTAGTATTCAAGTGGACAAGATACGAAAGACGTGCTTGAAGACATCCTCAGAAATTGACACAATGGAAAAATGATCAAGAATCCAGTACGACGGCACGCGCAATCTGACATATCCTTCATTGTGATTCTTGTCATTCTATACATACGCTCAGCTTGTTTAACACTTATAATCAAATTACACTTACTGCTTAGTAAAAAACATCCATCTTTCCAGTTCCTTGAGTTGTCTACTGCTCTGCACCTCATCTTTACGAACAACCCACATTCCATCCAACGAAACACCTTCAACATGTGTTTTCAAAATCCTCACCTGTACTCTTCGCATTTTTTTCTAGTCACTCCGCGTCACATGAAAACATGAAACATGGTGTTTTGGATGTATTTGTCCTTATTGACCAGATAATCTTCATTCCAGATTATTTTTTTTATCGAAGGTCCCGGATCTGTACAGATTTTTTCTTCTCTACCCAACCCCTGGCCATTGGATGCCCACATCTGGTGGTGGTGGTTGCAGATGTAGGTTAACCTGAACACCTCAATCATCATCTTAACGCAGAAGCAATTCTGGTTGTCATTTATTTCTGAAGCATTACCATTGTTTTTGGTTGTACTAACATGTTAGCCTTGACACATTCAGGAAGGTTCCAATACATGCCTTGTTTTGTTCCAAGTGATTTGTTGTGATAAGGTGTTGTGAACCTGACTCCAATAAACATCATAACAAAAAATGAATTGGTCAAATTAACGTGTTTTCATTGCTCTCCTTATAAGAGGTGATATGATGCTGAAGACTCAAAGCTCGCAAATGTGTTCAAAGTTATATGCCGACCTGAACAATTGGACAGTTGCTTTGACAAATGGTCAATTCTTGCCGTCTGTGTTTCTTTAACTGTCAAGCTATTTCTTAATCGTTCATTGATGACGCTTGGAATTGATGTTTAGTGATACTTCAATTGAAGGATCTGTTTCTCCTTGCATTTTCCGAGGTCAATTACCAGTGCTAACCAACTTTGAAATCTAGTTTAGGCTTTATGTTCCCGTAACACATGGGCCCTCGAAAGCTTGCCGTTAGGTGGCATACGAGGTGAAAGGTTCAAGTGAGGTCAGAGTCTGGTGCTGGCGCAGTTTTCCAACGGATTGATCGTGTGGTCGTCACTAACTGTTACATTTTTTTAAGTGACAACTAAGAGTAGGCGCTCGACATGCCCTTATGCTTACATCGTTGCCGAATGTACTAGCAACTGGTCACTTCATCCCCTCGGACAAGTTTGTCCCATAATTCAATAAGGCAGTTTTGCATGATGCCTTATACTACTCGGTTTCAACGAAGGAATCCTATGATGGTGAAGTTAGCCTCCAAAGAATTCATGTGCCATGAGAAATGCGTGAAGCCTCTTTAGCAGTTTGTGTTGTTTTCATCCAGATTGACCGCGACTGGACATATGTATGTTAGCATGATTGCAAAAGATCTCATGCGCAACGCCACCTTTTCATAAAGATTTTTTTCAGACGGTAATACGGTATCGAGTGTTTTGAAGTCTTTGTTGGATTTTTTTTTGCCTTCAAGCACTCTAGCAATGAACGTAGTACATTGTTTGAAATGAGAGGTGTTTTGGGCACAGACAAACCCCATCAAACTTTTAAGGAATCTCTTCAGTTCCGCCCATAGTCACAACCTGTACACCGGATGCACAAGGGAAAGGATGGCTTTGATGGTGAGTAAGGATGTATATTGCACATACTAAATCCTACTAAGAATACGTGGAGAATTTCTATGGAGAAAAGTAATGACGAAGTTATGCACAGACTCCAGATGAAGGTCTTGAACATTTTCTTTAACAGAGAAGAACACAAATCACCCCGTATAGAATTGAGTCAGCTTATATGATCAGCTTCTCCTATGTACAAGAGTTTTTTTAAACCAAAATGGAATGATGGAAACATGAACCAAATATCTATTCTGTCTCTTTTAATTAGAATGAGAGTTTCTAGTTTGAGGAAAAGGTCTTCATCTTACATGAACACAAAGGTTTATTCCCAAAATCTAAAATCAAAGCCTTTTTGATGAATCTTACTCAAATTAGAATGCACCAAAAGAAATGCTTCACTTAAGATCATCAAAACTATATCAGAAGAAATCTGATGAGTAGATTATGTTAAAGAAGTAAGTTATGTGTCTTATAGAAAGTAATGTGATGTTTGTAGGGCGTTTACAACAATCGCCCTAGTGAGGATTTCTGAGATCGCAACTCTCGTTCTAAGCCAAACACGTGGCCAGCTGGTGATGTTTTGGATTGCTAGCACCTATGCTAAGTCATCATGATTGTGTACATGGCGGCCGGACGCAATTTTTAGACATTGCTGTCCAGCATCACCAGTTATCTGTTCATTTTCAATCAAATTCTTCACATTTCATTCTCCTCAATCTACCTAAATTCTCAAAAAGGCATCAAGCCAGCCTAAGTTGATCACAAATCCACTTCCGCTTCTCTCCTATGTAATGCAATCCCCTCCTTCCTCGATCTTGTTGACCCTCCTTGACCAGCACCAGTGGCTGTATTCCGTGGCATCTTGGCATCTCGAAGGCGTTTCTGGCATTTCTGGTGTTTCTGTGGTGTCCCATAATTGTTCCAGAGTTTTTGGCGTTTTCAGTGTTTCCGGCATTCCGGCAGTCTCAGTACGCATTTCCGACGTTTCATCCATGGCACACATCGGTGTTACTCTTCCCCCCATGGCACGTGTCAGCGCTTCCCCTCCCCTCCTCCGTCATGTGTGTTTCAACCCCACCTCTCTCCCATCGACTCTCGCCTCGACCCTCCCTTTCTCCCTCCCTCCCATCCTCTTCCCCGTCCTCTCTCATGCCTCCTCTCTCCCTTGCTCCCTTCCTCAGAACTCCCCCCCCTCTCTCTTGCTTCCGTCGTCCCCCTCCTCTCTCTCTCTCATCCTCCCATCTTCCTTCTCTCCCCTCCTCTTGATCCCAATCCTCCCTCTTTCTCCTTCCGTCCACATACCCTCCCTCTGCCTTCCCGTCCCTCTCTCGGCCTCTCCTCCCTCCGCCTGTCTTCCCCCTCCATTTTTGGTTCTCCCCTCCCTCCGTCCGTCCCTCTGCTCCCTTCCTCCGCACATCCCTCATCACCTTCTCCTTCCTCCCACCCTCTCCCCTTCCTCCCTCCCTTCTTCCATCCTTTCCTCCCTTCCTCTCCTTACCCCATTCTCCCTCATCCCCTCTTTGCCTTACTTCCCTTCCCTCCCCACATGCTCCCGCCCTTCCACCCGTCTTTCCTCCCTCCCTCCCTCCTTTCCCCTCTTCCTCCTTTCATCCCTTTCATCCTCCCTCACTACCTCATCCCCCTCTCCCAATTCCCCCCTTTTTTTCTCCCTTGATCCCGTCCCCCGCCCTCTCATCCTCCTTCAACCCACCCCCCCTATCCCACCTTCTCCCCTTCCTTCCGTGGCCCCCCCTCCCTCCCTTCCATCACTTCACCCGTCCGTCATCCACCCTTCCTCCCTTCCTCCCTCCTTCCTTTCCCTTTCCTCCCTCCTTCCTTTCCCTTTCCTCCCTCCTTCCTTTCCCTTTCCTCCCTCCTTCCTTTCCCTTTCCTCCCTCCTTCCTTTCCCTTTCCTCCCTCCTTCCTTTCCCTTTCCTCCCTCCTTCCTTTCCCTTTCCTCCCTCCTTCCTTTCCCTTTCCTCCCTCCTTCCTTTCCCTTTCCTCCCTCCTTCCTTTCCCTTTCCTCCCTCCTTCCTTTCCCTTTCCTCCCTCCTTCCTTTCCCTTTCCTCCCTCCTTCCTTTCCCTTTCCTCCCTCCTTCCTTTCCCTTTCCTCCCTCCTTCCTTTCCCTTTCCTCCCTCCTTCCTTTCCCTTTCCTCCCTCCTTCCTTTCCCTTTCCTCCCTCCTTCCTTTCCCTTTCCTCCCTCCTTCCTTTCCCTTTCCTCCCTCCTTCCTTTCCCTTTCCTCCCTCCTTCCTTTCCCTTTCCTCCCTCCTTCCTTTCCCTTTCCTCCCTCCTTCCTTTCCCTTTCCTCCCTCCTTCCTTTCCCTTTCCTCCCTCCTTCCTTTCCCTTTCCTCCCTCCTTCCTTTCCCTTTCCTCCCTCCTTCCTTTCCCTTTCCTCCCTCCTTCCTTTCCCTTTCCTCCCTCCTTCCTTTCCCTTTCCTCCCTCCTTCCTTTCCCTTTCCTCCCTCCTTCCTTTCCCTTTCCTCCCTCCTTCCTTTCCCTTTCCTCCCTCCTTCCTTTCCCTTTCCTCCCTCCTTCCCTCCTCCCCCACACCCTTCCTCCCTCGCTCGCTCCCTCCCTCCCATGCTCCCTCCCTCCCTCCCTCCCTCTCTTCTCCTGTTCGTCCCTCTCCTTCCCTCGTGTCTCCCTCCCTCCCCCTCTCCTCTCCTCCTCCCATACTTCCTCTCTCCCTCCCTCTTCCTGTCCCACCTCCCTCCCTCTTTTCCTGTACATCCCTCACCCTCTCTCCTCCTTTCTTCCCTCCCACCAGACTCCACCTCCTCCTCGTCCTCCTCTCTCCCTATCTCTCTCTCCCCCCAATTCCTTCCCTCTCTCCTCTCTCTCCCCCTCAATCCCCTCCTCCCTCTCCCCCGCTCTCCCTCCATCCCGTCCACTCCGCCTCTCTCCCTCGCTCCCATCTTTGCTCCCTCACCTTTTCTAAGATCCCATTCTCTCTCCTCCTTGATTTTTCCCCCCTCCCTCTCCCTTGATCACGTGTCTCCTCTCCACCTCCCTCTCCCCCTTCTTCTTGCTCCCGCTCATCCCTCTCTCCCTTGATCCCGTCCTCCCTCCCCTTTCTCGATCTCATCCTCCCTCTGCCTCTTCCTTGATCATGTCCTCCCTCCTTCTCTCCCTTGATCTTATTCCCCCTCCTCCTCTCCCCAGCCTTGTCCTCCACCTTCATCTACCTCGATCCATACCTCCCTCCTTTTCTTCCCCTCTCCCTCACTCCCATCTCCCCTCACTCTCTCCCTTGATCCTATCCTCCCACCCATTTCTATCACTATCACCTTTCCTCTCCCTCCTCCCTCCCTCTTCCTCAGCCTCTTCCTCCACATCATCATCACCGTTGTGATCTTCACCTTCACCATTACCTCCATTACCAACCATCTCTTGCCATCTGCTGCTGACCCTCCTACCTCTCACCACCATCATCATCACCATCATTGTCTACATCCTTGCCATCAACATCCTCATTTTCCTCATCAACTACTTCCTCCTCGTCATCACCACCATCATTGTCATCGTCTCTGAAACCGTCGTCGTCATCTCTAGCATTACCTTTCTCTTTTCTTTCACCTCTTTTTGTTGTTCTTTGTTGTTTATGCTATTCCATTGAAAAAGGCGATGAGACCCATTGTTGGGATTCACGTAGCTCGTAGCTTACCAACAAGGACCACCCCTCCTCTCCCCTCCACTTCTCTCCGTCCTTCCCCCCTCCATCCATATCTCCCTTGGGTTCATCCCCTTCTCTCCCTCACTCCCATCCTCATCCCTCCCTTGCTCGGGCCCTCTTCATTCCTCTCTCCCTTCATCCTTTCATCCCTTGGTATCTCACTCAACCCTCCCCCTCATCCTCTACCTCTCTTCCCATCCGTCAATCTCTCTCTCCCCCTCTCTCTCTCCCTCTCTCTCTCTCTCTCTCTCTCTCTCCCTCTCTCTCCCTCTCTCCCTTCCTCTCACTTTCCCCCTTTGTCCTTCCTCTCACTCTCCTCTTCCCCTCTCTCTAACATGACATCCTCCTTTGCTTACACTCTTGTTTCCCTCCTCTCCCTGCCTATTCCTTCCTTCCCCTATCAATACTCTTCCCTTCACCTTGCAGTCATTCCCTTTCCTCCCTCATTGACAACAGAACTCATCCTCAGCCCGTTCTTCATCCCGTCGCCTCTTCCTTTCTCTTCTCGCACATTGCGTCCATGTTCACCCCCTTCCCCTCAATAGTGCTCTCCCCTGCTTCCCTGCCCTTGCGGCATAGGTTGCTAGCCTTCATGCATCGTCATGTCCTCCATCCCTACTCTCAGTTGTGAATGTACTTACTGATGTCGACCAACTTACAACCTCTCCTCCTCATGCCTGCTATCTCTATCCTAACGTTGCCCACCATCCTCTCAATAACCTTGTTGTCATCCCGTTTGTCCTAACCCAGTCATCTTTTCATTACCCACCCTCTCCTAATCCCTCACTCTCCATCTCATCCTCCTCCATTGACATCAACTCTCCTCTTCTGGTCCCCTCCTCCCCTCTTACCACTTCCTCTCCCATCTCCATCCTCCACCTCTCCCACTCTCCTCAGTCCTCTCCTTCATACCCATCCTCCCATGTTCCCCTCTTCATCAACCTCGCCTAACACCACCTTCACTCCCACTCTTCCCTCTCTTCCTCCTACTAGACCTGAGTCTTATCCCCCATCCTTTCCTCTCATCACCCCACCCTGCTCTCCTTTGCTCTCTTCTCATTCCTCTCCTGATCCTCCTAGCCTGCTGCCCCTTCACTCCTCTCCACCCCACCCCAGCCAACTCTCTTCTCTCCCACCCCTCCCCACTCTCTCCTCCTCCTCTCATGTCCGAAAATGGGCCACTCATGTGTCCGCTCATGCCCGAAAATGGGCACGAAAAATCCTTCATCATCAGACCCGTGTTCCTTCCTTTCCTACCATCCCCTCATTGCCTCCATCAGTCCACCTTCTATCTCCGTCTTCTCTTGACACACCCAATCCTCCACCCGTCTTGACCGATCTTCATCATCGCTTGATCAATATTGTCTGATACTTTCATCACCTCACCACCACCAATGGCCTTACAGATTCCGCCATTTCCACCCAACCCATTCAACCTCTTCATGTCATAACTGCTGGCACCTCCGCATGGCTCTATTCTACCATTGTGCTCCAAGTTCCATGGACACGTTTGAGAGGGATAGTCAATCATTTCCGATACCCACCTTTGTGTTGGATGCCAATCATCTTCAGCTTTCTGCTTGACCTGTTTGTTCCATTGCATAATTGGTTGCTCATGCTGTCATGTCAGAACATAGAAAAAGCTTCATGGACTCAATGAGACCCGTCAGCGTGCGGGAGCTGATTTGGTGACAAGCTTGCTATCCCAAGTAAGAAATCTACAATGGTGGGACCCAACATTGTGTGAGAGCCATGATTTTCTGTTGCCTTGCTTTTGCTATTGTGTTTGAGTAGTAATGTATTGGTCACATAGAAAACTCCGTGATGTTTGCAGGGCGTTTGTAGCAATCATCCTAGTGAGGATTTTGGAGATCACAACTCCCACTCTTGGTTAAACACATGACCAGCTACTGATGTTTAGCATTTCTATCACCTATGCAAAGTCATCATGATCGTGTGCATGGCAGTCAGACGTAGTTGTTAGAAATTGCTGTCCAACCTTGCTAGTTCACCGTTCCTTCTCAATCAACTTTGTTACATTTCCTTCTCCTCAATCTACCTAAGTCCATCATGGATTATGAATAGATAAATACTATGATTAGAATATCTCTTCAATGTGCTTCAAAGGTTGTTTGTTCCAATGAATTCTTTCTATTGATCTTCATAATTTAATCTTGTATTGTGTTACTATAGCAAAAGTAAAGTTTTATGTACACAAAATGGTTATCATTTTCAGAAAAATCATGATTGTAACACATTTGTAAGTTCTGTGTTTTTCTAAACGCCTTGTCATTTGGCTTACCTGACATCAAATGTGAAAAGGCGAGACAATAGGCACAGCTTCTTTCCACTGATTTTCTCACACAAGCTACTTTACTTGCATCAGCTTGATGATACAGAAGTTGTCAAGACAAGTGTTGTTTGTGTTTTTTCTCTTATCTTTCTGTTTTTTCTCACAAATGAATGCTTGTGCTTGTTTTACATTGATTTATATCAAGAAGACATGTTGTACGTGCATGTTCACTTGGTCGCTAGTGGTAATAAGCTACTTTTAGGTACAAATTTCACACATGTATCGAACGTTCGTGCACGTGGTTGTAAATTGGCCATACGTGTCTTCGACATGAGAACATACTTCTCACTTTGAATAGAAGATGTACATCCTCTATTCAAATATTGCATGACCACTAGGCAAAACAAGTAAGGTTATGGTGGCACAAAGGTTCAAACGCCTCCATTTTGCACGTTTGTAGGTAGGAAACCTGATTTGTCATTTGTTGGCAACAAGAAGAAATCCACCGAGGTGCAAGTATTTGAGACATCTATCTCATTTTACAAAATTCAATTCTAACTTGCCGCAAAAGTGGCTACATACAGGTGCGGTGCATGTAAAGTCGGGCATCACGCTATTTTAAGAACAAACTTCCCTTCCGATGCTTGTTGCCTGGTGCTTTGGCGATTTGCCATCGGAGTTAGCCTAGAAAAACATCGTTATGCTTTTTCTCTAGAATAGTTGCTCGCCTTTCACACATGTCGTCACCGTTGCACATTGTCGTAGTGACTAGTCAATATGGAGTTCCAAAATCAGCTGAATCATTCTACGTCTATCTTATGTAATGCAGATCGAGGCCTTCATCTGTCATGAGCATTTGCAGAGGTGGTCGTCTACCTCATGTAGTAGCCGTCACATTAATGATGTATTGACAATGTCGCAAGCGTTGTGCAATTTCAACCCGCAAAATCAATAAATTAGTTCAAAGTAATTGACTGAGCTTTTCTAGCTGCCTCACACAATGACTAATCAATATGCTGTTTTTGGGAACTATAGTTTAACCATTGTTGACCCTTTTTTTGGTCAGGATTGAATGACTTTCCCATGCTATGCATTTTTTGGTTCAAAGTTGTGACGACCTCAGACGCAAATTGACGCGGGCCAGTATACGACCGTTTGCGCTCTGCCCCTTCGCCACAACCCAAATCTACAAGTACTGCACTTGTGAAATGGAAGTATGAGTTCCACTCCCAAGGGACTCATATGCAAAGAATTATGGTGAAATTACCGATTTCCCCCTCTTTTCACACGTGACCCTGATAAATCTCGAGCTTGGAACATAAATCCCCATTCACTCAGTGATTTGCCCCTGGCTCGAATCAATGAGCCCCATCCGCCCTTGTCGAGCAATAGTAAGCCCTATCCGCCCCCCCTGTTTTCACCATGCTCAATGAGCGACTCATGTCGTTGCTTAAGCATGGCTGAATCGACCATGTGATGCTGAAATGCAGCCCTCTATTCTGGCTTTCGCGATGGAGGGCCGCTATATCATTCAGGGGTGGGGGGATTGCCGGCCGACTTTCGTCGGTCAGCAGTTCATTAACCGCTGCCAGACTCCCTTCCCTCACCTCTCACAGCCCACCAGCCCACCCACGTGAGAATATGGGTGGAAGCTTCCTAGCAACACAGCCGTTGACTAGGCCTCATTGCCTGGTCAGACGGTGACGACAGTCACAGGTCGTACACACAACAGCGAGATTCTGGCTAGGAGACACAAGTCAAACTGTCGTAACGCTTCAATAGCATTGTTGTTGATGTCAGTATTCAAGGGTAGCGAATGGACATGGCCGGGTTGATCATATTTGTCAGCTAAAGAATCTGGTATGGAGTCTGTAGTCCTTTCTAGAACAACATGAGATATCTGTGAGGCACGTGGGTGCAGCCCTAGAAGTAAGGGAGGCAGGTCATTGATGGTATACACATAACGGTCAGTTTCACTTTCATTCATCTCTTCAAGAAGCCGAAAGTCTTCACTCCAGTATTCAGATGAGAGCATGTGCAACCACTACTTCACATGAGTGTCTTCACGCACATGTCAGGTCATTTATGCCCAGTCACCCCAAATCCACTCACTTGATAACTAGTGTACAAGACTGAAACATAGGTTGAGGATCCTTCGAAGAAAAAAACCTGGACAGTTGACAATATTTCTCAGAAATGGCTTGCTACAATCATGTACAAAGTAACTTCTTTCAACATGACTACAATAACTTCATGGAACTTTCTTGAGAATTACATTCTGTTAAAAAAAATAAAAGATCAAGAATACATGTTTCATATCACTTCAACATTTTTTTTTGTAAATTTGAACCCACTTTTGTACTTTCTAAAAGATGTTGTTATGTTTGCAAAATGTATACGTGCACATAATTGAATCTCATTATGTATATGCGTAGCGTGGACACCATGCAATAGAATGGGTGAACCGATATTTGAGAGTAACATGGTCAAGCATGACGTCCATCCCCCCATCCCCCCCCCCACCCCCCCGAAGTCAATGTGTATACAAGGGTGTATTCGGATGTGTATCTGGAGGAGGGCCGGATTAGTACACAAGTGTACAAATACACTTGTGTACGTTTTTTGGGGTATGCAAGATACATCCCCCGATACACTCCCCCAATACACTAGAGGTGTCTTGGGAGGGAGGAGGAGGGATCGAATCGAGGTGTCGTTTCTTACATCGCACCGTGTCGACGGCGATATATGGGCAGTGTCACGATCAACGCTCTGGATCTATTTTTGTATCATTGGGACAAAAATACACTTGTGTATTGTTTTGGTTGTTTATCCAATACACTCATAGATACACTCACCCAATACACTTTCCACTTTTGACAGGGGGGGGGTTGGTGGGGCTAGTCTCCTCCACCCCCCTCCCCTCCCCAACATTGAAGTGTATTGGAGGGGTGTATTGAGAAGTGTATCTGGAGGAGGGTCGCATTAGTGCACAAGTGTATAGATGCACTTGTGTATGTTTTTTTAGCATACGTATGATACACCCTCTGATGCAATCCCCCAATACACTCGATGTGTTTTGGGGGAGAGGGACCACAATCGATGTCGAGTGAATGACGTTCACGGCCTTCGTGAATTTCAAGTAAAGAACTGAATGACACGTTCTCCTACAAATAGTGAACTGTAGTTCGATGTAGGTTTTGATCACATGTTACTTATTTTACATGCACCCAGTATGAATTTCTAGGACATGAATATACTACCTTATACTCTGTTGAATGTATTTTGAAATAAACGGATAAAAAGCATTAGAAATTAGCCAAAAAACATTAAAACCTTTTCTTACTATAAGATGACACTTGTTCAGTAAGAAACAAGTGATGTAACAAGTCCAAATACATGAGTAAACTTCTAGGAAGTGAAGATAATAGAGGAGTAGTATACATATGTAATGGAGTATATAAAAGTGGGGTGATTAACCATAACTCTGTCAGGTCCAACAGTCAATATCTGGGCTACATGGACAACCATGGGGTAGTGGTAGAAGCTACTACTGATGGGGCTGATATAGAGAGATGTTGCGATGGCAAGGAAGTTGCGATGGCAATGAGAAAAATACAGCAAGGTGTGGTTCCCAACGTTGTATGGAAGAGTGAGGTAATCGCAGTAGAGACCCAAACACCTTGGACCGGCAATGACTGACCAGAGCATGTGCAAACTGAGTGAATAGACGCAACTAGACCAAGGACAACGAAGTCACTACGACGATAGATCATGTGCTGAGGGGTACCAGAATCAATGATCCAGATGCAACCAGGATCACGACCGGAGGACGTCATTGTAAAACGGGAAATGGAACATTCGGTGTCAGACAGGCGCTCAGCAACAGGTGAGGAGAAACGACGAAGGGCGCAGAGGTGAGACTCATGAATCCACTTGATACTATCAGGCCCATCATCATCACATGCTAGTTATGCCCCCCCACAGGATTCATCACGAGCTACAAGAACAGACAAACAAATAGCCTTTGAACCACTTAGCTGTGACAACACACTTGCACCTCCATGAAAACAAGTGCCAAAAGGTGATGGAGCTCAACAATGGTATGGTCACGTGGGTCTGAGTCACCACTGCTTGCCGGTGGGAAAGCAGGAACTGCTACGGTTGTGGTCGTCGCGCGACTAAAGGCTGTGTTGCTAGACGCAAACCGTTGTGTATGTGTAGCCTGAAAACTGCGAGTGATCCGCGCCTATTTGAGCGACTGCTAGCACTCGGTGTAGTGATGAGCGCCTCCACAATTGAAGCAATGAACACTACGTCCACTACTACTGCCCGGTGACTGCTAGTGTTGCGACTTTTGCTGGCCCAAACTATGACCCCTTTTTCCCTTCTTCCTTTGTGTTGCTGCTGCCACACCCTGCATGTGAGTCAGAGAAATTGGGGTGGAAGGGGAAGAGGAGGATGTGCCAGAGGATGGAGGAGCGAATTGTAATAGGGGCGTTGGTGGCGACGCGATGACCGTGGCAACAAGGGGACTCTCCTGATGGGCCACGGCTGCCTCACGTGCGGAAGGCACGTGAAGCAAGAGGTCATGTGCCCCAGGAAGAAGCTGAAGGGAGGTGGAGAAGGGCTCGAGTGCATTGTCAATATATCCTAAGAAGATGACTGCGTGCTCAGGAAGAACTTCGAGCATGAGCGTGCAGAGCGCCCACAGCTGTGTACCTCCTGAGGTCCCAAGGCACGTGTAGATACGCATGACTCGCCGCCAGTAATCGGCTGCGGGCTTGGTAGGTCCCTAACGGAGGGATTAAAAGGCGTGAATGTGAGCCCCGTGGATGGCATGCATCTCTACAGTAAGCAAGGACCATGTCATGTCCCACCCCGGACGTGGATCAGCACCTGCTCTTGTGCCGGCCTCTCCAAGGAACGGGCAAAAGTCCACGACGATCTCGTGTGACATGGTGTAAAGAAGTGCACGCATTGCCGTGGCTGCTGTCAGCACCTAAGCGTAATACGTAACCTGGTACAGACTGTGATAGTAGGACCATTCCCCCTCTAAAGTGGCATCGACCTAGAAAAGAATCTCCCAGCAGTAAAAGCTGTCCTTGCTGACACATCGTGGAGGCGATGTCTCGAAGTCCTTCGGTTGCCACTCCGTAGGGAGAGCAACCACAGGCTAAGAAGGACAAAGGATGGGGAAGACACGGGACGAGGAAAGGCGTCGAGATAGGGATCGGATGAGGATCGGATCTCAGAGAAAAGCGGGCTAGATGTGTGTGGGGGGCGAGAACTCGTCTGAAGCAGGCAGAGACGCTCCTGAAGCACACGGATCTCGCTCTCGTGAGTGCCATCCTCCATACTTGGCATGTCAGGATCCTCATTCCAAAGATGAAGAGGAGGCGAGTTGCATCCTGCTCCTGTCATCGATGCAGATGCTGACTTCTATGCAAAGGGTATGACAGTACCGACTCCCTTGGAGGTCTACCGTGGGGCTGTGAACTGACCACAAAGAAGCTTAGTGAGCGTTCGGATGGCATCAGTCTACTACTACTGTAGAAGAAGCATCGCATCGTGCTCGGTCCACGGGTCCTCAATAGCCTACGATGGGCTCATGACCCCTGAGGAGGAGGAAGAGGGATCTAGTGGTCCCTTATCACCAGCCGGAGCCGTTGAAATGCTCAGTGTGGGGCCTAACATGAAACATGCTTTGAACAAGACATTGACAAAGTTTCTCGATGATTTGAAACGTCAAGAAAAAATGACGTTTTCACCCCAAAATTGCTGACGTCAACAAAACCACTAGTGACGTGAGCGTTTGTACGCAATAAAAGAAATGCAAGCGTTTTTTATGCGAGCGTCTTTTACGCCATCAATCCTTCTTGTTTTGGAAGTCACGCAGACTCCTCGGTGGGGCTGAGTGCGTCATCCCGTGCTCGGCACAGCCCTACGCAAGCCTACGCAGCTTTGTGCAACCATGCATAGCCTTGCACAACCTTGCACAGCTTCTACGCAACTACACAACAGTGCTGCGCAATAGTGCTACGCAACAGAACTACTTGCTGCCACTACTGCGGCCACGGCCACTGCTACTACAGTGCTGCTACTACTCCTGCCGTCTCTCTTGCGTCGCTATTGTTGCTTGGAGCTGCTCACACCGCGGCTGGTGCAAGCTGCTGCCGCAGCGCTGCCACTGTTAGCAACCGTTGGCGCGAGCTTGTGCAAGCTGATTTTCCCTTTTCTTTTTGTAGAGACAGGCAGCCGAACACGACTGATGGTACCATCCGTTGTTGTTGCTACTGCTGGGCGTGGCTGTTGGACCTGGAAACTGCCGTAGCTCACCCAGTGTGGTGGTGGGAATTTTGTGGTGATGTTGTTGCTCCAAACGATTGCAGCGAGTCCTAGGAAACGATAGCGACGGTGACTCTCACTGTTGTTGCCAGTGTTGCGTCTCTGCGGCGCAAAACGAGCTCTGGCTTGTTTGCTTTGATACCATGCTTGGAAGCTTCCTCGCAACACAGCCGCTTATTAGGCGTCAATGCCTCGTCAAACGGTGACGACAGTCATAGGTTGTACACTCAACGGCAAGAAACTGGCTACGAGACACAAATCAGTGTCATAATGCTTCGATAGCATTTGGAGAGAGAAATGACAAATGAGAGGTCCGTGGCATAAGTATTTGCCAGAGCGCCTGGCGGGTGTTGCACACGATAGTGTAAGATCTGTCCTCAACCTGGCCCAAAACACATGTTTTGGTTGTTAACAGTGTAGACAAGTCAGAATGCTACGTCGTCTGAACCTAAACGTGTAGAATACAAGCTCGACACTATGACTGGTCACATGCATGCCTCCAGCATGAAACGGTGGACACACAATGCAAAAATATGCAAATTGGGCCCACGGCCAGTCCATCGATAAACTCCTACGTGCTGCAAAAAAACTACATAAGGTCCCAGACAGCATCCAGGACTCTGGTGCGCTTGTCGGTCAGCTCCGAGCAGGTGGTCCACCACCAGACGATGCACTAGTGCCATCTCGGTCCGCATCAGGGATGTGCACGGGCATGGACACGATCGAATGGTTACAGTAAACTATACAGGTTGACGGGAACGTCACAATTCACAACACCACCCACGCACTGATTGAGGGTTGCGATGGAACGGGCGGCCGATAGGCTATCAGGAGGCGGGGGGATGGGGGTGAGAGGGGGGGTTCGCCGGGGATTCTTGAGGATGAGCTTCGACCGGAATCCTCGCTCCAACAATGGGGAGTCAAAAGTTCCCCATCGTTTGCATTTTATAATTTTTCAACTTTATGCCCTCGTTTAAGACAAAAAATGTAGATGTAGCATGGCAGTGCCACGCCGACCGGTCGAAGGAGCCACGTGGCTCGAGCGGGGTCACCTGGGACTGAGGGCGGTGAGACGGGATGGCTTGAGGGTCGGAGACCCTGAAGCACCGTGGTTTTGGCATAATCGGCCAAGGATTCCGTCGAATCCGTTATAGTAGACATGCCCACCCCTGAAGTACACCTGTGGTTCTAGGTTTTTTTTTTGCACTGGCATCTACTAGGCTTTGTAGTAGCGGGGCCGAGGAATTTCCCTTGCAATGTATAGGGAGTCTCAGAATCCCCATCCAAACTCCTTGCAAACCACTCTGAATAGTCACAAATCCCTCTTTAAAGGGGTTTGTTATTGTTGGGCAATAGAAGCGAGGTCAGCATGTTGATGCCGCATGCCATGCGACGTTGACATGCTGTCTTTGGACAAATGAGAGGGGTGTATTGTTTATTTTTCCAAACCTAAAACTCGCGTCTGCGCACAAGGGGTGAATGAATCTTATTATTGTGAGGCAAGGGCGAATCGGGCTTATTGTTCCGCGTCAATGGCGAATGAGGCTTATTGTTCCAAGGTAGGGGGGATCAGGTTTTTCTTCGAAACGACGGGTACATTGTCATTCCGCTCAAAGACAAATCAGTCTAACATTTTCTCATGCTAATTAGTCCATCTAAAACATCGCGGAAACCTTTTAAGACTAATTAGGTTTACTTATTTCTCTGAAGTTTTAGCTCCGTTGTAGACGAATTAGTCCACCGTGCAAGTTTGTACGCTGAACGACAGACTAATTTAGAGAGGGTGTGCATAGGCCCGCATAGAGCCTGGCGGTCGCGGTTTTCTGCGTTTTGACCGCTTCAAACGCCTCTTTCTCGACCGTTACTCCAACTAGCGCGGTTGATTACACTGGGAGTGTGTCAACGCTGTCGGACTTCGTCACTCCAGTTTTAGCATCATTTATGGACCTTAACACAATCCGAAGTGCGACGTCCCATGTCGCAGTCTTGTGCGACCGCCACGCTCTATGCGGGCTTATGCAAACGCACCTTTTAGTCGATTGCGGAACTGCACCGAGGTCATCGCCTCGGACAACTTTCGCCCAGAATAGCGTGAATGGTGCAAGGTCCAACTTGGAAGTGCATCGCTCCGTCGCCACGGATTGAGCTGGCAGAAGGCCTGAGAGAGGCAAACTTTATGGACTGTGCCGGACTCGACTCCTCGCCAATAGCTGCCGTGGCGTGCATCTGCAATTCTCCGGCATCCACCCCACCCTGATTGGGCAGGGTCAGGGCTGCGGCAGCGGCAGCTCGGTCTAGGGCTGCGGTCAGAGCTCGGTTGATTTTAAGGCTTCCAGCTGAACGAATTCCAGCCCTGCCTCTAGCCGCATGCCGGAGCTGAGCTCAAGCTCCAGTTGCATTCGTAGGCGAGGATTGGATCTCCAGTTCAGCCTCCATCTGCAGCCTTTGGGTTTAGCTCTAGGCTCACCTACTGCTCAAGTCCAGCCCGTGCTCCACGTTCGCCTCCATCTACATGTCCAGGTTCGGCTCCGGCCAAGACCAGACCTTCAGTTCCAGATCGAGAACGACAGACTGTCCAAGGACCCGGTCGCGTCACAATAGGACGAATTAGGAAACCAAAAAGGAGAGGAAAAAACACGAGGAGGAGTTAGTGGCGCCACACGTCCTCCTGCGTGGTTGGAGGGAAGGGGAAGCTCGAAAGGGAGCGCGTCCATGGCGTCCTGCTGCGCGGTTGTGGCATGGGGAGGCGTTGAAGAGCTCGTGGTCAGACAGAAGGGTCTTCTCCCTTCCGCGTCAATGCCCTTGGCAGCGAGAATTTCTGCGAGTGCCTGTCATGGGTGCGTTTGGAAGGTTAGACCCCGGAGCAGGCCAGCTGGCGGCCTTTGGAGAATCCCCTCGGAGCAGAAGTCTGTCAAGCTCTCCCTTCCTAACCTATGTGCACTGAGACACAATCCAAGAGCGTTGAGGAAGGCATGGAGCGCAGGTATGGGCGCGGGAGGGAAGACAGTGAATGTGTCAGCAGCAGCGGCAGGGGAGAGGGCAGCATCAGTTTGCAGTGGAGCGGTGGTGGAATCCATCGTTGGAGTGGAGGTAGCAGGCCCTGAAGTGGAGGAGGAAGAGGAAGAGGAGGATGATGTGGGGGGGGGCAGGCTCGGATCAAGGGAATCTATGGGCGACGCTGATGACGAAGCCATTGTGGTTCTTCTGGAGAAGGCTCTTTCTAGCAGGGTGAGGGTGAACCTGAAGGGGAGAAGTGAAGTGGAGGGCACAGAAGTCGGGGGGGTATGGAGTGGGCCAGAGGGTCGCTCCGAAGCTGGCGCGGAGATCCCTGCTCGTCTGAATCTAGGCACAGTCGCCGAGAACATCCGTATTCTTCGGCGGTTTGGTTTCACACAGAAGCAGCTGGTTCAGTTGGTCGGGATTCGCGAGCGAGCAGTCCTGCTTCGACCGCCTGATGCAGTTTCAGCAGGCCTCCTGTTGCTGCAGCAGGTGGGCGCCAGCAAGCCGCAGCTGCGATCACTGTTCTATGTCGGCACGGCAGACTTCGACAGCAGGCTGAGGGAGAAGGTGGACTTGCTTGCATCGTTTGTGGGAGCAGACAGTGTGGGCGGTCTGCTAGACTTGTGCAGCAACCTGCTTACCGTGCGGACGTCGACTTTGGAGTTCAATCTGGAAACGCTGGTGACCGAGCTGGGAGACGAACACGGCGCAGCAGTCGCCCTCCGCTGCCCCGCCCTGCTCATGGCAGCAGAGCCCTCCCTCGCCGACTTCCTGCGCCTGCTGTCGCAGCGGTGCGGCCTGCAGCAGCGCGGTTCGGAGGGGTTAGTGCTCTGCTTCCGCCGCAGCGGCCTACGCATTGGCTCACTGCAGTCAGCGCAGCAAGCCATGGACGTGATTGAGGGTCGTCTCGGGCGTGAGGCACTTGCAGCGACTGCGCAAAAGGACGTGGACGTGCTGACTGTGAAACCCCGTGTGCTGAGTCAGCGCATGGACGTTCTCGAGGATCTGCTGGGCTCTGAGGGGCTGAGGTCAGCAGTGATGTCACGCCCTCATATTCTCACAATCAGCCTGAAGCTTTTGGAGAAAAACTTGGTGTTGATTTCCTCCCTTCCCTCCTCCTCCTCCTCCTCCTCCTCCTCCTCCTCCCCCTACTCCTCCTCC